>JBAJNP010000680.1:9010-83196 GCA_036877545.1 Yasuhikotakia modesta | reverse complement strand
TAGCCGCCCCAGTGCAGCTTTAAACAGTCTGTGTAAATAAACGTTTGTGGTATATGTGTAGCTTCTGGGTGGCTGTGTAGTGTAAAGGGTGCACAAGAGTACCTTAAACACAAGATAAGTGCAGATTTTTATGCAAAGGAGAGCTGTGTTATCCATATAACTGCCAGGCAGTTGTCACTTACAGTACTTAAACTGTTCTGTATAATTGTGTTAGAAGCATTTATCTGGTATTATTTGCATATGTTCCTATTTTAATTGTATGGATTGTTTGTTAAATAGACTTGTTGTTCTCGGTTCTGCTGATGCTGTTGGAAAACTTGGATTATATAGTTTTAATTTGGACATAAAGCTTGAATAACTGTCCCAGAATGATCGGCAGAAAAACTAACGTTTGACTACTTAAAACTGAGAGTTTGTACTAAATTCCTTTAATCTGAGAATATGATCCGCTATGCCCTCATGTTTAAATAACTATTAACTAAATGTTATATAACTTATTTAAATGTTATATAATTACTTTTCATGGCATCAGAAGTTGAAAATTGAGTGAATCGCAAAGCCAACTTCTCTTATCACTTAGAATGTTGTAAATTTTATTTTAATTCAAGTTATATTTTAACTTTAAAGTTAATAAACTTGCTCTATGCTGAAAAATTTCAGTCCAATAAAAACAAGACAATTCTTCTTTCCTGAGAGCAAATAACATCTGAAAATAACCTTCAGATATGAGCATGGATCCGTGTCTCACCAACATGTACTAAGTCTTATTCGATAGCAAATATTCATAATTCAAATCTCTGTCTTAACCCTGTGCTTTATTGGGAAACCGTTCATTATTTAATTGCCTCGTAAAAGCATTTTATTTTTAATTGGCATGATTTTTTTTATAGTCTGGTGTTAAATGTCGCAGTTTTAACCTAACAGTTCGTATGGTTAGATGCTACCTGACTGTACAAATATATACCATAAAGTGTTGTTACACTTTTAGTACAAGCATGCTTAGGAAGTGTTTTGTGATTTAATTAGCCGTGTGTGTTTGCATGCGTGTGTGTGTGACGGTTCCTCTGGTTCTCACTTATTGAGCTCAGACGCAGCAGCTCCTTGTGCACCGATCGTCCTCCCTATTGTTTCCTGAGTGGCTTATTAAATTACTCGACCTCCCTCGTATAGTCGGAGCTGTCACTGTGCCGCCCAGCTCCACTTTCCTGCAGGGCTCTCTGTCTCTCTTCCTCTGTCTCGCTCCCTCTTTCTCTCTCCGGCCGATAACAGGAGCTTGTATCGGGCATTAATCCTTATGCTCTCTTGGGTGGGATTAATACTCTCTTTGTGTAATTATGACCTCATTGCTTTGTTCTGATAAGAGGCAGGTTATCGGGTCAGACGACTATAGAGGGATGGAATGAAGGAAGGAGAGAGATAAAGTGTGTTCCTCCACCAGTTGAGGGAGAGCGAGGTGACCCAGAAAAGTGGGCCCCGTTTACACAGGGCGTGCGTTTGCATCAGTCTGTGTGTGTTTTAAATGCTGTTTTGTGAAACTTGTGCTAAATGGACGCCTGTGAATGGAGTGTCAGCTGATTAAAATTTGCACCAATCAGATTTGACAGTAAAATAAAAGTACAAAAGACTCCTCCTGTCATTGGTCAGATAAACTTACCTCTTACCTCAGGTGGTGGTGTCAAAGTTGCAGAATGTTAAGAAAATGTTCACACTTTTAAAGATAGAAACTGATTGCTGTGTGTTGTTTTCTGTTTGATTAAGCTAGAATAAGACTTCATCAAAAAATGTACACAGTAGAGATTTTTAGAAGTTCTTATAAAATATGTTTTGAGCTGTTGGTGTTATAATCTGTTCTGTTGTGCATTGTCTAGGTTTTGGACACAAGAATATATCCTGTGTGATTGGCCCTAAGTCAGGTCTACTTGACTGTTTGAGCTCAGTTTATATGATTTTATCTAGATTACAGTGTGATTTCCTTTGCGTACCATTTTTTTCTTTTTCTGTCTTTCTCTATAGCCATTACTCACTCTCTCTTTCTTTCTCTTTGGCTGCCTGCTGTTGCTGTTCTGAGCCATATGGAGCATTACGGTAACTCCTCTTTAAAGATTTACCAGATGAATCTCTCTCTCTCTCTCTCTCTCTCTCTCTCACTCACTCGCTCTCTCAGATGATGGATTTCTCATTTAACAGATTGGCTGATGTGTCAGAGATGAGTGGGTTATGCCACTGCTAAATGAGAGAGGGAGGGGCATGTACTTCCAAAAGCTCAGTGTTGCTTCCAGGGCAAAAGTTCTGTTTCTCGGTTATGTTTGTGTATGTATTTAATTTAACTGAATTTGTGTGCTGTATAATCTCTCAGGTTGGCTCTAAATTGTTCCTTTTCATTGAGTTTGATGTAGTGTATATACTTGCAACTTCGTACTTTTTGTATATGTACATATACATAATGCATATACAAATGTGTTTGTGTGTGTGTGTGTGTGTGTGTGTGTGTGTATTTAAATAGATATTTTATTTCATTTTAAATATTCTATTTTAGATGCATGTAGGCACACTGGATTAATAGACAATACAAATAACACACAGTAATATACTTCTGAATGCGGTGTAGCTGTAGCCTGAAAAAGTGAATGGATTAGTCTAGTCTTCATTTGAATTAGCCGTCAGTGTCAGTCCTTTGTTTCCTGAGCAGCTGCCGTCAGAGACTCACCCCCTAACCTCACTAAAACCCATTGACCACCATTAACACACATACAACACAGTCTGCCGCCATCTGGAAACAACTGCGCCCCACTTGGAACACCCGACATAGATTAAGAGGAGCAAGGCCAATTTATTAGAGGCCTGTTCCACAGGCTCAGATTTCAGCTAGCACTCAACACCGCTGTCCTATATTCACACATTCACAAACTCATCTGCTGCCTGCACAGACATGTTGTGCACACATTCAGATAGATAGATTTGTTTAATGTAACACATTACTTAATGAGCATAATTCATTATATTAAAGAGACTGTAAGTTCTGTGTGTATTGGAGCCCTGTCTGTGTTGTATTATTGTGGATGGTGTATACATCGTACATAGTGTATTTATTGTTGCAAACTGTATGCCACACTTTTAAAATATGCACTTGTGTCCCTTTAGCTGAATGACCTGACCTGATTTCATGTGTGAAACACACAAGAACTTTTTATTCCAGCTGGTTGGTTTACATACAGTGAAAGAAAATGGTGGCAAAGGGTGTCCTTGGTCCCTATTCACATATATTGTATAAAAAGTATAGCAGTCTTAAAGGGATAATTCACCCAAAATTGAATATTCTTTCATTCTTTACTCCCCCTCGTGTCACCTATAACACCTTCCTTCATCTTCAGAACACAAACTAAGATTTTTTTGATGCAACCCGAGAGTTTCTGACAATAACAAAATTACCTCAAGGTAATTTCCCACAGAGGGTAGTAAAGACATGAATAAAATAGTCCATATGCAAACATTTTTTCTTCTCTTTTCTTCTATGTGTGTGTTTACAAAGACTGTTTAATGTACAACGTTCATCTTCCTCTGGTTGTAAATGCAGTGCAGTGCTGTTCCATAGTATAAAAGAAACTCACACAAGTTTGTAACAACACAAGTCATTTAAAATACTACGTAGCACAATTTATTAATCAACATTAATAGTACCCAATGGCTAGAAGATCCATGGCCACAGACAAAATGAAAGGTTTTACACCCTTATTGTAAAAATGATGAAAAGTGTTATCGTAATATATATATGCTAAATTCATCACCAGAATGTAAAAATAAAAGTTTTATAGATCTTTCAGTTTGCTATATTGCTATAAAAAATAATATAGCTACATTAATATGCAAAATAAAATGATATGGTTTTGACATTCACATTGTCTAATAACAGTCACTCGACCAATCACAAAGCTTTCTGTAGGCGTGCGCTTTATTCAGTGGATGAAGTGAATGAAATCGGCCGTCATCTGTTGAATACATGTTACAGAGACCAGTATTAGCCATGTAAGGACTTTGTGATAAAGTTAAAGCTTGGATAAAGTTGTTCTTTTTTTTCAGCAGAACCAATCAAAACGCTTCAGTTCAATGCTAATTAAACTGAATACTCTCAGCTCATTTTTAACACTGAGAGTATTCAGTTTAAATTTCCACATTTACATTCTACAGAATTTCACTGACTTTTCAAAAATTAAACAATGGCAACAACATTTGTAGCTTCCATCTGGCCCTGCCAATGGCAACCAAGGTATTTTGAAGATACCTGTTCTGTCTACGTTTTTGTAAGATTGAAATGTCTTGAATTTTTTTGACAGCTTGAGGCTAAATTAGACAAGTTTTATTGAGTTTGTAACAGTCAGCTGTGTTTTTGTTCAGGTGTGTGTGTTGCTAAGCAAATTCGTGGTGGTCTGACTGAAGGCTGTTCGTAATTAGTTTTGCTAATGGCAAAGTTTAGCGAATGGCCTTTTCCAGTTTAAAGCTGGGTGGTATCTTGTTGACCATGTCAGCTTAAACTTCCAGCCAATCACGTTGAGGCAACATAAATCACCCAGCGGAGGAAAGGAGAGACATACACATGGGAGAAGATAAACACTTCCAGCTGAAAGCATTTGGGTGCGATTTGTTGAGAGGAATGATGTCGTTTATATTGGGTGATCAGCGATGTTTAACAGGCTGCCGCTCTATTTCGTTTTCTTCCATTCACACACTCATCTCTCTTCATTCTCTTTTCTTTCTCTTCCCACACACATACTCAAACTGACTTTTTATTCAATTTAACTATTTTATTCAACGGATACACTTTCATCCTCTGTGCATTTTCTCTCTCTCTGGAAAACCTGGGCTGAACAGCTGTCATTTCTGCATCTTTGGCGTGGCGCGTTTGACACGGGGGCGCTCTGGAGCGACGCATGGGGAGCCGTGCTGTGACACGACTTTGAGTGTTTCTTAAAGCAGAGAGTGACAACCATTTGAACTGAAACATTTTAATGATGCTTTTGTGTTTTCAGTCAGGGAACAGGCGAAGAATGGACAAAAGTTTGCCCGGCGCCTCTGTGCTCAAGCTACGGCAAATTCAGCTTTGATGCAGCAGGCCACCACGTATTATCTCTAACCACTCCTCAGTGCACAGAGCTTTCATTTTGTCCATCCGAAAATGAAGTCTCAGGCTACTTTTCTTCGGGCTGCTCCCCTCCATGCCATCGTTGTTCCAGCCATTATGTACCGGCGACGAGCGGCCGCTCGGCTGCAACTCCGTCCGAAAGTTTCAATTTCACACCATGTTCAGCCACATCAAACCCTCCTATTCCACGAGGAGCTTCTGTCAACTTCTGTAAAATTCAACCCCCCACCTACCTTGATATGTTTTGTTTTTCTCACGTCGATAGCTCCTCTGTTTCTAATTTTACCAGCCCTTACTGTCAGTGTCTGGGTGTTCTGTTGGGTGAAAAACACTCTTGAACTTTTCTCTTTCTCTCTCTATCTGTCTCTCTCTCACTTTCACACTCCCTTTTTCCTTCACACCCTTTCTTTCTGTTTCTGTCCAACTTTTCTAGAAGAGAGCGTCTGATGAGCTCAAGCTGTTGTGATCTTAGCAGATCTCAGATTATTAGCATGTGGCCTAAATGTCTTGTTCCAACATTTAAACCCCTCAGCTGATGATTAAGAGATAATTGCTTACCATACACACACTAGAGTCAGCTTCAAAAATCATGCCCACAGAGCACACACAGTCCATCTGAACCATATTGCATGCAAAAGTGGCAAGTGCTTTCTAAAATAGCCAGTTCAATCCTGATTGGTTGACTTAACCCAATTTCCAGGGATAAAGAAAACACAGGTTTTATTTTTGGTTCAGCTGGCTAAAAACAAAGTTGGACTTGTAAGGTACTACCAATACAATAAGTGCGTTTAAGGAAAATATAGTCACTGGATTCAAGTTTTATTAGGGGCACTTAGTGGGTAGCGTGTAAAGTAGATGTCTATACATAGAACTGTTTATATATGTTTGTTTTTTGAGTTATGTCTATGTTTAGAACTGTGAAGAACTGTGATTAGATGCTTCAATTGTTGGTTAGACTATAGTCACATTAATGCACACATTACCAGCCCTGCCTTTGATCACATGTCTGATGTGACCTGTGCTTGCACTGTAAGATGTATCATTTGTCATTAAAGGTTTCAGAATGTGTCCTCAATGTGCACTTTTGCTGCACTTTTGCTTTTGGATTTTTGGAGTGGAGGACAGTAAGGTGCCATTCGGGACAGGACCAAGTACTCTCTCTCTCTCTCTCTCTCTCTCTCTTACAATATTGTACAGTGCTCTGTCCCTCCATGTGGAAGAAATGTGGTGTGTCTGTACCCTCTCCTTAATGCACGATGGCCACTACAGTGAACAGATATTTAAATGTCGCTTTAATTCATTTCCTATAACTGTCCTTTACAAATGTAATGTTAATTTAAACCTGATCATTTTTGCACAAAATGGTTAATTGCATTTATATGTATATTTTAAGCATAAGCTTTCTGCTTAAACTCCAAGATACATTAACCTTCATCAATACCACTGTAATAGAATTTCATGAACAAATAACATAAGTTATACAATATGCCCATAATGGTTTCACATGTTGAATATATTTTACAATAGAGGTACTGTATTTCAGCTGTCAAAGCAAATGAAACCTTTTTTGCATTGTTAGAATACTGTATTATTTCAGCACAGCTGAGCCCATATCTGAACGTAAATTTTAAAGTAATATACTTTGTGTGTGTGCTCCTGGCATTTATTACATTATGGCAACCAATTTATTTCTATGAGGATTGAGTTTAGAGGTAGGGTTAAGGTGTGTTCACACCGGACGCGAATAAAGCGTCAAGCGCATCTGATTTACATGTTAAGTCAATGCAGAGACGCGAAAAGACATTCTGCGGCGCGAATAGAGCGTTTCGCGCGTCAGCCGCAGCGAAGTTGAACTTTGGCGGACATTCGTGTGCGCTAGTAGTGACGTGATCAGAGCAGAGGCAGACGGTTGGAGATTTCTCCACGAAGCCCCTCCCACACGCGAATGAAGCGTCTCAGCTCAAAATGTTAGACGCGAATGAAGCGAATTTGACACGCAATTCGCGTCCGGTGTGAACGCACCTTTAGTGTAGAGGAATAGAACGTACAGTTTGTACAGTATAAAAATCAACCATACACTGTCTATGGAATGTTCCTACAAAACATGAAAAACAATGTGTGCGTGTGAGTCTGTGTGTGTGTGTGTGTGCGTGCATGCGTGTGAAAGAGAGAGAGGAATGAAGAAGAGAAAACAATCTTTTGCTTTTGGTATGAGGTCAAGTGATCAGTTTTAGTTCTGTGCAATTTAACCCAGAACAATTACTCAACAGAGTCTCAACAGGAAAGAGCGAATGAGGGAGAGAAAGAGAGGAGGGAAAACGGGTGGCTGTTTAGGCAGGTAATCTATTGCAATAGGAAAATGAGTCACTTCCATTCCAAACCTGATTCATTCCACCTTTTAGCTTCTGCTGTTCCTTCCTCTCTTTCTTCTTCCATAATTCCACATTCCTTTTATCTCGCCGATTCAAACAGTTGCAGAAAAGATTAACGACAGGAGGGAAAAGCTGCTTTTTTGATGATGGCATTTGTGGGATAAACAAAAGATCTTGACAGCAGCTAACGCTAAACTTTTCCCTCCTTTGATCCAAATTTACAGAACCCCCTCCCGGTTCTTTCATACAGAACCCTTAACTTTATATTAGATACAGTTGTGCTGGCCTGGCTTGTGTTACTTCTGTTCCAGAGCCTTCAAATCATACAAGCTGGCAATATGTAAACCTACAAGCTCACGCTGGCCAAAAAAAAAAAATGGAAAAGGCCTCATAAAAGTGAAAATGCCCAGCTGATGTTTCCAAGCTGTTAAGAATGATGGGAGTTCTGGCAGTATTACGGAAAAAGAATATTTCTCTCCAGTTCGTTTTAGTTGCTTTTTAACCTTTTGAATGAACCCATCTTCAAGTGTACTCAGCTGGTAATGTAGCTGGCGTTCACACTTATCATTTCTCTCTTTCTCATTCTTTGGTTCTGGCTGTTGTAATAAGGATATTAACCTACGCATTGATACAGAAGAATGGGAGATGTTCAAATAATTGTTAGGAAGAACTCTCAGTATACAACAGCAGCACATATGAAACACCTCCCAGGCGGGTCTGTTGAATCAATAGAGATCTTGGCCCTCATTCAACTGTCACCCTGAGCCCTTGCAGCCCCCTTCTGAGCTGAGATTTTGGGATGTATTGCCCTGTTAGACTGCCAGGTAATAGTCAACAACACTGCTAGCTTAGCAAAGGGAAGTATCATATGTGCATAGTGGCTACAAA
This sequence comes from Yasuhikotakia modesta, assembly GCA_036877545.1. Taxonomy (NCBI): domain Eukaryota; kingdom Metazoa; phylum Chordata; class Actinopteri; order Cypriniformes; family Botiidae; genus Yasuhikotakia; species Yasuhikotakia modesta. Next base: position 74,799 of record JBAJNP010000680.1, on the reverse strand, counting down.
GGGGTGACCGTGGGCACCCTACAATGACAAACAGGACACTCTTTATCACCCCTCAGTCACTAGCACTTGCTATGGTCATCGCAAGATGGCAGAGACTTTTCAGTTGCACCCTTTGGGACAAGACCTACGGCAATTCAATTCCCTTGCCGATTATTTTAGTAACCCCCCCAGGCAGCTGTTTTTGTCACTATTTGCTGTTTTTATCTAAAAGACAGAATATCCAATTCAACAGCAGCCATATTATATGTAATGCCATATTATTGTTATTTCTTCCATTCATTTTTCTAGTGGTCTGTCTTCTCCTCATTCTGTCTTTGGCCATGTGTGTGATTCTCACAGGTCACCTGAGGCACTGGCTGAGATCCTTTATGAAGCCCAGAAGGACTTGTGAAAACATCCATAAGCACACATGAACACATACACACATGTAGAAGCAGCACTCATTCATCATTGGCTGTAGAAGTTTAAAGCTGAAATCCCCCCATGAAGCCAAGTGTTACTTTTACGCTTGACTTGATTCCTGTATCCGCTCTCATGGACCTTTCAAACACACACACACACACTCACTCAAAACACACACACACTCAAAACACACACACACACTCTAAACATACACACACTCAAAACACACACACACACTTAAAACACACACTCAAAACACACACACACACAGTCAAAACATACACACACTCAAAACACACACACACTCAAAACACACACACGCTCAAAACACACAGCCCTTTCAACGCACTGACTCACAGAAACATACACTGATTAGGGCTTCACAGTCTGGTAGATGTTTAAGGCTACAGTACCCCTTTATTAATGTCAAAAATATATCATAGCACAACTGTAAATGTACAACATTTTACACTGCACACTGTAAATACATTTATACCCACAAAACTTTAAATACAAATTCTACAGCACTTTTTTCTGTTTAGCGGTCTTGCAAGATGCCTCAACCAATGGCTTGAGCAGTAATTTATTTTGTTTAACACTATTCTTGGCGATAGTGTTAAACAAAAGTGTCTTTGTTTAAATAGTGTGTTGATAGTGACAGTTGAGGATTTTCAAGTTCATCTTGTCTTTTTGAGTCATTCCCCCTTTGGCTGTCTGAGGGCCTTTTTTCTCACAAACCACTGAAATTCATCTGTGCTGTGAACCATCATTAACACTGTTTATCATAAATACATATTGCTTGCAATAACTTCTCAGTGTCAGACACTCATCACGGGATGTCCATATGAGAAGGAAATGTATAGTTTTAAATATTATGTGACACAGCTTATCTGATTTATGAGAAGACACAGCCATATTTCTTGCTTGCACAAATAAACTATCCCTGCAGATTCACACACTCAAACAGCCACACACAAATTTTTAATGTCATGAATTATTATTTTTTTCTCATAGAATTATTTTTTAAATAAAACTGGCTGATTTGAAGTCACTGTTCCGTCCCGTGGAGCGTGATACGCTAATATATCCTCATTGATAATTTAACATCTTCACTTTCTCGGACGGCAAAGGTAAACGATCCTTCAGTGGGCATTTTTTTTCCCAGACTCCCATGCTAATACAGCGCTCAAATTACCCCAACAGTCCCCTATGTACAAACCGTTTGTCATATTAGTGATGTCAGTGTTTTCCTATTTAAAGCTTGGTGCTAGTCATTGAACCGCAACACTTTTTAATTAAGAATTTAATTACCAATAATGCATTTGATCAGCCGCCCTTAATTCATTTATGACGCTGAAAAAAATCTGATAATTACGCCGCACATATTCTTCATAGACAAAAGCATTGTTTCATAATTTGGCTGATAAAAAAACTATATTTTCCTTTTTATCACTTTTTATTTCATTTTTCTTAAATCTTAAATGATCTGCATAATAATTTACATAATTATTGCCTAACAATGTCTCAGTATTGTTAGAGTAGACCTATTAATTTTAATTAGATGTACGTTTTTATATGATTTAAATTATATTTTGTACTGCTTTAGGTGTCCAGGGTTCTAATAACTGTTATTATATGTCTGACAGTTTTAATAGCTCTTTTAAAGTTATGGTGGTTATAATGTTGGAAATAGGATAAATGGTCAATGAAAAATGGAACTTCTGGTAACATTGTTATTCATACATCAGTGGAATCAGCATATGGGCCTGGCAAGCAAAAGACTGTAGCTCTGCACAGAAGAGTGTGTGTGTGTGTCAGGTTATGTTGTGAGGATCAGGACCCCCCCCAAGAAAAATGACTTAACTATGATTAAAAACATGAAATAATTATCTAATAACATGTATAAAAAGCCACATGTTTTGTGTAAGCCAATAGGAACTGATCTGTCATCAACAAAGCACTCCACTCACACACTCTTAAAACTCCTTCAGACTTAAGAGACATTCTCTCTCTCTCTTTCTCTCTCTCTCTCTTTCTCTCTGCTGTCTGACACATTAATGTCCTATAAAACCTCACCTTGTCTATAAAAACATCTAAACCTTTATCTTGTTCCCTCTGAGTCTCGGGCCCATGTAGGGATGCATTTTAAAACCATCTATGCATGACATATCCAGAAATTATGAAAGCCTCTTCCGAAAGAGAATGAAAGAAAGGAGGCAAACGAAAATATAAGTCTGACCATGAACAGCAAAAGCATGCATGTTGGGAGAGCTCCAAAAGAGGGCCAGCCAAAAACGAAATTAAAGTACAGCGATTATCAGGAACCAGAATAAGAAGCAGAGGGTTTTGGACTAATAAACGTTTGAAACGCACCCCAGGGCCCTTGCCATCATTTATTACGCCACCATTCATTTTCTTAGTTTGGTTTCTTCATTTATTCCTTCATTGATTCCCATCATGTTGTAGGTAGATTTGATTCTTGTTGGCAGAGTTTTATGAAAGACTGTTGGCTTCCTAATTCCTAATCCCTGCCTCTGTAGATGTTCTGATCCGGTGTTTAGTTTCAGTCCTCTGTTTACTGTGTTATGGTTATCAGTAACTATAACATGTTAAAAGAGAGCAGTCATCGATTAACCAATATTAAACCTCTGCCCCTAAAACCAGGTCTTCATTGTAACACAGACACTGTACAAATTTACAGTGTTTTTTGGCTATACAATTGGAACAACATAAATATTTCAGTGGCTTTAATGTGCTTTTAATTTAGCCAATATGTTTTCTAAATTGCTTGCCATTGGATTGGTTCTGTGGTCCTTAATTGTGTTTTTAATTTAATAATTATTATGAGTTTTAGTAAATATACCTGTAAATGTATTTCTATGTATACCAGAAAATAATATTGTTCATGTTACATCAAAATTCTGTTCTTCTTTGTATTCATTTAGTAAAAAACTGTGTGGAAATCTTCAGTAGATTTTTATTGTATTTTGTTTTTGCATTATTTTGAATCTTCTCTGCAGTGGCAGTTTGATTGAAATGATGGTTCCCCTGGCATACCCATTTCAAAGCAAACACAACTATAAAATTATATTCAGTATCATCTAAAAGATAAAAAAACAACAAATATCAATTGTGTCAATGTGTCACCCAGCCCTTGTCTGTACACTTACACCCACACACCCTGAGCTCAAAGCCCTACTGACATTCACACAATCTTTACACAGCATTTAAGGGAATGTCTCTATGCAGACACACACAGACAGAGGAAAACACTCTCACGCTGTCTTACAACAATCCAGAAGGTGGAGAGTATCTGTGAATCCTGGGCAGATTAAGTGTACAGTTTAGCACTGTGTGACTGCTAGTTTACACATTTTTTTAAGTCTCTCTCTCTCTCTTTCTCTCTCTCTCTCTCGCTCGCTCTCTTTTCCTCTGTTCTAATTCTCCAGGTAGACAACAGTAAGCTCAAGGTTGGGCGGAGCCTGTGGCGTGCGAGCGCTCCAGTTGGTTGCTGCGTTGCGTTATACCGCGTCATGCGGGCAGGATGGATGTGAAAGAACGCAGGCCCTACTGCTCACTGACCAAGAGCAGGAGAGAAAAAGAGCGTCGCTACACTGGCTCGTCTGGTGATAGCGAGGACTGCCGTGTGCCTACCCAGAAATCCTACAGCTCCAGCGAGACGCTCAAGGCCTTCGACCACGACTCCTCGCGCCTGCTGTACGGAGGTCACGTCAAAGAGATGGTCCACCGAGAGGCAGATGAGTACACCCGCCAAGGTGAGTCCTCTGTAACAGTCGTGACATCACCAAGCCCAGATGTTATGTCACAGCTTTAAAGTGCATACAGGTAACTTTATTAGAGACCTGTTATTAGTGTACTGAAACGTGGTCAGAAATTGTTTTATACCACACCTACCGTTAGTGTAAATTGATGTAAGAATTATTATTAATATTTTAAATCGTATTTTTGTTCGGGGTCATATTTGTTGGCTTAATGTGAGCAAGATTCTACATATGTTAGCATAACCCAGAGGGAAATAAAGTATTCAAAATAAGGTAGAAAACAAACTGTATATCTGTGATTAGAATTGCACACAGTGTTAGCGAGTGTTAGATTATCATTCTTGAGACACAATTTTAAACCATGTACCATCTTCCAGTTTCTAATAACGTCACAAGCCAACTGGCGAGAAGCTTTTCTGCCAAAGCCAGTTTTTACTTTTGCATTTGGCTTCTAACAGGTGTTACTTTTCAAACCTGTGTGGATATATTTGTGAAGAACACCACAAATATTTTTTGGACTCCTCGCATTCAAATAATGATATATGGGATGTATAATCATAATTAGAGGCACAATTAGAGGAAATTAAATTTGGTCTGGCATGGCTGCATGCTTGCTCTGACAAAACAATTATTTTCTTTGATTGAATAATGAAGCAAAATCAAAACAGATTAGACAGATTTATGCACACGCTTATTCCACCGAATACCGACAGAGCACAGAAATAATGCATTTCCTCTTATTAGCGCTCTCCAAACCCCTGGACCCGGTCTCTCATTTTCAGGTCTGAAGTTTCCCTTATAACTTATGCCCATGTGTCCCATTGCCAATAATGAATGGCACCATAAAAACATAAACAGCATTATTGCACTGTTCTGAAGTTTGCAATGTGCCCCGGTCGGCCACAGTTTTATTACTAATTATGTGCACAGAGGGTATGAAACAATTCACACAACCTTCGGTTTATAAACTCTCTCGGTGTTGGAGTTTGTTTCTGTTTGTTTAGTTTCATTTTGGTTGGGTTTCGTTTGCTTGTTTCTCGTGTGTTTAAGTGTCATCTAACTAAACGGTAAAGGTGAGATTTAGCGCTTAATACAGATTTAGGTCAGCTGGTTTTTCCTTAGTGTGTTGTGATAGAGTTTAACCCTCAGTATTTGTGCGCTATAACGTAAGCTGAAGGTCAGTGTAGCTGTTATCAGTCACTGCAGTGCTACAGGCTCTGTCTGTTGAGTGTGTTTATTTTAGAAAGCACAGGAAGTGACACCAGATTACAGCAGGGGTAAAGGAGCAGCCTGCCTCAAACCATTATGCAGGTTATCCCACTCTATCACACACACAGAGAGAGAGAGCGAGAGAGGCTGTGAAGGAGCAAAGAAGCTCACAGATGTACTGCAGACACCGTTACGCTCTTGAGGTTTGCACTTGGGTTTTAACATGGTCTTCAACACACTCTCTATAATCACCGTGTAGCAGACGTCACCCTGGTCTCCTGCCCTAACCTTAGCATTCCTCATAAAACTAATTCCTCCCATGTGATATATTTTTAGCCTTTCGACCACTGCAGAAAGCCCTTCGCAGATAATTAATTTGTGAAATATAAAGGACCTGAAATTGGTAATTAGCCGTTACACAACAATGGCAGCTTGGAATTACGGTGATCTGAAATAATGTAGCCTCACTGGGAAGCGCTGCCATTTAGTTCCATTACAAAGTTCCATAAAGGTCATTACCAGTTCATTGATTGCTTTCAAACTCAAATTAACACTTCATAAATATTTGAGCAGAAAAGCCATAATTGCTCAATTATCTTATCCTGTACAATTTCATCTACACTAATTGGTGTTCATTTGGAATTTATATGATTTTAATTGAACTTTAGTGGAACCCCAATTATTTCTGTAGTTAATAGCCCTTATTAATTCCTGTTAATGCAAGGGATCAATGATTTTACTTATTTCTTTATAGTCATTGTAATAAAATGTGCGGCTTTTATAGTGATTGGTTTAATGAAATTTTGTGGTTCAATAAGGTTTTTAAGTGACTATGTTTTTCTTCAATTTTTAACAATCATTTAATGTTTTGGCATTTGTAATAAGATGCCATTTCAAATTCACTTTTAATTGCTTTTCATTGTTTTTAAATATTAAGTATATATTTGTTTTTATTTACTGACAAATACAGTCTTATTTTTGTTGCCATATTTTTTAGACGTTGTTTTAAAAGAAAGCCACTTGAAACCATTTTGTTTTATTCTTTAAAGAGTTTTAACCATTAAAATCTGCCTGTAAATGACAAAATAAATGATCCATTTTAAGGACCAATATTTTTCACGGTATTTCCGCTGCTTGGTAACTGCCGCTGCAGGTTTTTGAGTCTTGTTGTTTTTAGAGTCATACACTCACATCACCATGGCAAATAAGCTTCCTGCATGGTATGCTGGCTGCTCCACACCACTCGTTCTACAGAACACAGGGTTGGGAAATCATCAGACAAAATGGGAGATGAGTTATACAGGAAGTCTTAAAGCTGACAGTTAAATCGAAACCCTGTTCAAAACCGCTTAATGTATTGTCAAAACTTTGGATTAAATAGACTGCAATTTTAATTTGGAGATTTTTTTTGTTTTTGCGTATGTTTGTATTAAAGATCATTCCTAATACAAACAGTTTTTTTCTTGACATTTTAATGTACACATTTTCTTGCATGTTGTGGTGTAGAATTGTAGTTACAATTCAATATTTTGTAAAAAAAAAAAAAAAAATGTAGTTGCATTTTAATTGTTTTTTCTTTTACATTTTTGTGTATTTTAAATATTTTATTTTGAATTGGAGTTGTAAAACCTTATTTAAAAATGGCAAGCAATATGTATTTTTGTTATCTTTTGTTATCTTCTGTTATCTTTTTGTTATCTTAGTCTTTGTATCCAATATTTTATTTAATAATACAATTAAGCATGCAGACACATTTTCTAATCATATCGTTCTATTAGGTTCTTTTAAAACATTATAAAGATACATTGTAAGGGTACAAATATTATAAATGTGTTCCTGTTATTGTTGCTGTGTGTGTGTGTGTGTGTGTGTGTGTGTGTGTGTGTGTGTGTGTGTGTGTGTGTGTTTATAAACAAGCTTAGTCATTTTAGCGCAAAATTAATTTGATTTTAATTGTAAAATTGTCAAATAGTTCAAACACTGAAGTCAGCAGTATGCAAGAAATGTTTTTTCCTCATAAATTGCAGAAACAATAATATGACATTTTGATTTCAGCTATATACATTTAGTCATTTGGCAGATGGTTTTACCCAAAGCGATTTACAGATAATTCACGGTATACATTTTTATCAGTACTTATATTCCCTGGGATCAAACCCAAAACCTTTGCGCTGCTAACACAATGGTCCACCAGCTGAGCTACAGGAACACATATATCTCATCACTCTCATAGTACTAACAAGACATGGCATAAATAATCTTTTATTTCAGCAGTGGTTTTCCCTTAGTGAGACTGTGCACAGCTCTAGAGACTATAGTCAGTTTGTTAAAACAGTTTTAGACATGTTGCCGCGCCGATTCCCTCTCACAGCTAATTGCTGCAGTTTGTCTGCATCATTCTAAAATACAAGTAGAAGGTGCATCTCACTGCAAAACATATTTTTAAGTTCATTTTTCAGGCTCATTTAACACAACCAGACATGCCAAGCAACATACATGGTACTTAAGATTAACAGTTAGTAGTAGTAACAATCGATAGGTCTCATTTAAATATCTGTTGAATTGCTAATGTTTCTTTCAAAAGTTCTTTTGAAAGAAAATAAAGGAAATATTAGAGGAATTCAAAACCAATTTGTAAATGTTTGACACCCACTACAAGTATATAATTATAAAATAAAACACATTTGTGTCAAATTGCTTAGATTTTTTTACTCTTGTTTAAAGACTTTAACCTTGTAAGGCCCACTGTTGTAATATTACAACCTCTTTAATTTTAGCTCTACTAAAATAAACCTACACGATATCTAAAATAAACCTGTGTTTTTTTTTTCTAAAACCACATTTACACGACTAATGGGTCCTATTGTTTAGCCTTGCAATGTTTGAAGGTAGCTTTTGTAAGTAGGCCTGCTTTTAAAGCCATGAACTTGCGGACTTGCCTTGAATCATCTTGTTTTACCGGACTGAATAATTCAACATTTAAGTAAGTAAAATGTCTATTATCTTACCATTAAAATGATTCTAGATTATGTTGATGTAAAGCTAATGTTAATTTAATCATTGATCCAATGAGATTTTGATCTTATGTCAATGTTGTAATTCTACAAATTTTTCTTGTGCACCTTGAATGAATAAATTATACCTCTCACCTTCCTGTGAGAAGGAGTTTTAATTAAAATTGTATAATCATTTAATGTTAGGTTCAAGTTGAATTAAGAAACAAATTATTTGTTTAAGAATTGTTTAAGAAATTGGGATTGTTTTGCATTACAATTATTAATACTGTTTTTCTTTCCTTTTTTTTTAGAAAGCCACCAGTCAGAAAGGGCCGTCTTATCTGTACAGTGTATGATAATGTAATTGATGCCAGTAATCAGGTTGTATTTGAACATAATCTGAACATATTTATAATACATTCTTTTTCATAAAATATGACTATGTCTGGTTATCTTAATTGTGTGATAATCTGTATATAGATATATAAGCTGTTATTGGGCTTCATAAAAGCCTATGGATGTTCTGTAAATATGTTCTGGCTATTAAAATTACAGAAATTCTGCTACCCAACAGGCCCAACTGCAGTATTACAAAATTTCCCTAAAACATTAAAAAAAAGTACATTTCTTTCTGCAATAGTCTTCTACTACAGCATATAAATAGTGATTTTTTTTTTTACGTAATTAATTTTTACATATTTATTCCATATTTGTGTCTTTTAGGGTTGAGAAATGTTCTGAGACTTAGCTGCGGTCATTGATATCCTTAAACAAATCTGGGCTTCGTGCAAGACATACAGTAGTTGATATTTCCTCTGAAGAACAAAGGACACAATATAAGTAATGGGGTATTTTAAGCTAAGATCGTAATTTAAAATAAGGAACTACCAAGATCTAACAAAACCAGAGAGATCTGAATTGTACGTTCTTTGTCCTATGGGTATATGTCAGGTCTGTACTGTGTGTGCTTTTTCATTTAGCGAGTGCTAGTCTGCATGACATAGTCTCTTCAGTAGACATCTGTGTTTATATCTGTGGTTCCAAAAAACGATCAAGACTCATATTTGCAGTGCATTGTGGGGAATACTGCTAAGTCTGCAGTTATTTGACTGTCTGATGAGACTTGATAGTCTCTTTGTTCCACACATGGGGTGTAAGCTTGCCTTCTGTGTAGTGTGTGTGTGTGTGTGTGTTAAATGGAGGACAGTTGTTTACATAAGCTCTGCTTTCTGTCTAGGTTTTGGGTCAGTTAACACAATATTCCATGCTAAAAAAGACCAAAAACAAAAAGAGATAGATTGCACTATCAATTTACAGCTTTATTTTTCTTTCCTCTTTCCCTTTTCTTCCAAGCAGTGGATCTTTTCATTGCCCAACACTCCACAAATGGCTCCCCAGTTGCCAGGAAGGCCCATTTACCTGTCAGCTTTTGTTTTGCCAATGCACTATGGGGTCCCCTGACCCCGCAGAACTAGCCAACAAAGCATACCTGAGCTAACACCTCACACAAAGAAACATGCACACATATACATACATACATACAATGAGAAACCCTTATCATGACGTCCAGCCTGTCCTTTAAATAAATGTGTGTGTGTGTTTGTAAAGGGGCATCTGTTGTCCAGGGATTTAGTGGTTTCTTGTTTATTTTTCATTCTTTTCTTACTAAAATAGCACATGGTGGATGGTGGAAATAATGGAAGAAAATCTCAGTCACTCTTCCAAAACAGGACGTTTAAAGAGACTCTTTTCTGTGTCTTTTTGATTGATTGTTTCCTCTACGTAACTAGGGCAATGTCTCTTACTGAATGTTCCCATACTAAAGTGTATATAGTGTAAGTAACATTAATATATATTTTCTTACTATGTGAATGTGTATATGTAATTTACAGGGCAAAACTTTAACCTGAGGCAGCTGGGAATATGTGAACCAGCCACACGCCGTGGCCTGGCCTTCTGTGCAGAGATGGGCCTCCCCCACCGTGGCTACTCTGTTGGTGCAGGCTCAGACATGGACAATGAGAATGAGGGGGTGATGTCACCGGAGCGTGCCATGCGCCTCTGGGGCAGGGGTGTGAAGTCAGGCCGCAACTCCTGCTTGTCCAGTCGCTCGAACTCAGCGCTGACCCTGACCGACACAGAGCATGAGAACAAGTCAGACAGTGAGAATGGTAAGTGGGGCCACACTAGAGCTCTCTTTGAATCCAGTCTTTGAATCCAGTTTCAACCAGCTTAGACAGAAGAACTTGCTTCTCATATGCACTTGTACTCTGTGGTTCCAAATGATGGGTAAATTAAGATATTTTATAGACCAGGCTGTATTTTGCACTATTTTTATTAAATTTCAATGCATAGAATGTAGTGAATTTGTAAACTTTTGTCATTATGACAATAAGACTATTTAGCTGTTTTTAATGGCAAAAGTTGATGATTTTTTTAGTTGATTCAAATAACCCGTCAACAAGGACCAAACTAAAATTTTTACATTTTGCTATATAATGAAATCCTTGTGACCAGAAATAGTTGTGTAACTCTGTTTAATTTACCCATCAAAGATTAAACTTGCTTGCATTTGGCACATGGTGGTGTTATTTCGAATCCTTTTCACCTCTCACATAGGCTGTTTTCATAGAAAAACAAATGAAAATATTTACACTTAAATTTGCTATTCCCATTGTAAGTCTGCACTGATTACGCACCCCCGTCACGCCCCTCCCGCATAATATTGTCATTATCACACTCATTTGACTTTTAGCGCAAGTGGCCGCAGAGTCAATAGCCGGTGCAGTCAATACATTCACATCCTCTTTTACTCTTTGTACCTGTACAACTGCTTTCCTCAGCCCTGAGGGGACCTTCCACCAGCCCAATCAAAGGCCCGTCTTTGTGTGCGACGCTAGGAGACCTTACCTAGCCGTCGTTGGAATGCGCCGCTCGCATGAGCGAACGCACACAATGGCTGGTTAACAGGCCTCAGCGGTTTGAAGTGCAAATTTGATCATGCTTGAAACCTGGAGAAGTGATGGCAGCGACGATCTCTCTCTCTCTCCTTTTTCTTTGGTGCTGTTGTTCATTCTCACAAAGCAGCTGTGATGGTTCAAAGAATGCTCAGGTGACAGGTTTCCTCCGGGCCCCTGACACACTTCCGCTGCCGCTCTGGGGTCTCCGCAGGAGGGAAAAGTCATCACGCCCTCACACACTTTTTTGATTATATTTTATTCACGCGAAAATCTCTCAGATTTGTTTCTTGTTGTTCTTTTCAGAATCAATTGAGAATGAAATGGAGACGTTTTCGGTGTTTGAATTGAGCTGAGAATTAAAGCTGCTGACGGTGATGTGAAGAACAGCCATTTTTAAAGGAAAGAGAGAGAAAATAAGGAGCTGATTTAATCATTATCTGTCTCGTACTCTCTTGTCCCTTCTTCTCATTTATTAAAATTCCTTCGACTAACAGGTGTTGTGTGTAAATAACCTTTAAGAAGACCTTATCTAATCACTTTCATTAACACCTTTTGGCTTAATTAAGGAAGGCAAAGCGCTGAGTGTGTAGGATCATTATATTTGCTCCCATTATGAGATGAATGTGCGGGATCACTCTGATGACAGGAGCTATGAACGCGCTCATCCAATGGGAGCTTATTCTACCGTTTTGCATTCACTTTCTATAATGTAGTTAATATTTGTAAAAGCAGCCATGGTCCAGTGTGTATTTGGCAAGTATGTGTCAGCAAGTGATGGTGTGTTTTTATCATGCATTTTTAAGAGTAGAAGATAATAGTTGTAAAATTGATAGTAGTTGTAGTAAAATTGTAAAGAATTGTAAAGGAACGAGACAAGAAAAAATGTCACATTTTGGTCATAATTTGACTCATAATTAGGGTGTTAAAAGCCGACAGGTTTTCTCTTCATACGTAACATACACACAAACTTTATTTACAAGTAAAAAGAAACAATGAAATGTAAAAGCAGAACAGACTACTTTCTGAGGTACTTTTGAAAAGGTTAAAGGTTAAAAAGTATTTACTTTCCTGTGATGCTTATGAGTTTCCATATGTTTATAATCTCCAGATTAATGTATTTATCTTATGAATAGATTTATAATTTAATCTGTAATTCAGTTGAGAAAGGAGCTGTTTTGTAATGTTGTAGGTTTCCAAAGCAGCACTTTATCACATTACAAATACATTGTTTATAGAAAAACATAACATAAACAGTTTGAGACATTTCATCAAAATGTGTTACTATATTCTTCGATCATTTGAGGCAAAAGAATTTAGCTTCCCATTCATATGGGAACATAGATTTGACGCCTTAAGAGCCTGATGCCTTCATAAACAGCTCACTAGTTTTTGGAACAGAACATTTGTTTAGACTTTCATGTGTTAGTGTTGACACGTAACAGAACTGCGTGTGGGTTTTTCATAATTGTCTCATTGAATTGTGGCATATGGAGCATTTGTTGAGGCTTAAGACCTAACAAGAGACAGCTGCAGGCTGAGTCCACGATGAAACAATAATTATAATGTGTTCTGTCCTTAGTGTATCCCACTTCACTCCATTACAACTTCTTTGGTTATACGGTCAGCTACCGTTCCCCCACACCCCCCTTTAAAACACGGTGCCTCCTGACAGGAATGTTGAAGAAAGCTTTCCCCAGCCATATCAAAAGATTTCCTGTTTACATGAGCCTGGCATCACCATGGAAAAACTGTGTACAGATGATTGGCACACTGGCTGTTTTGCCCCTTTTTCCCTGACGCCCCTTTGCTAGCGAATTCAAGATGGAGTCATTTGTAGCTTTCAAAAATTTGCCTTAGAAGTTGTTTGTGTTTGGGCGAACGGGCGAACGGGAAGTTGTTTGTGTTTGGGCGAACGGGTACCTTTTGACTTCAAACTCAATGGAGGTTAATTCCATTTGGGAAAAAGCAGGATTTGTCAAGCAGTAGCGGAGGGTGGAAGTGAAAGAAGTGCGTGTTCCGCAGTCAAATGCAATTTTAGTGAAAGGATCTCAATTCTGTTCCCACAATTCCAAGTTCACCCTTAAACTCTATTAGAGAGTACACTGAGAAATATATGTGCTAGGCCTGCCTGCCTGCGCTCTTTGGACTTAATATCCTGTAATAGAGAGGGGGTTCTGAAGACACACCTGAGCACAATGTGGTTCCACTGCAGCAAAAAAGGGGGGAGAGAAAAAGAGGGTAAGAGAGAGATGGCCACTAACAAAGGAGAGATATTTTGTCCTCGGTCTCCAGGGGACATTTGAGCCAGGGATGCGCTTCACCGCATACCCACCCGTGTCTCCCTCTTCAGGGTCACTGGACACCTGCTCACTGCCCCTGAGGGAATGAATGAAACGAGAAAGACAGACACAGAAATACACACACATCCAATTTTACACTAAGGCCAATTTAAAAAGCATATTGTGTTTATTTATATAAAAAGAGTGTTAGATATACGTCTTACACCAGGGAATAATATAATGATTTTTATAGTTATGACAAAGTTATTGAAAATAATAAAACCTTAAAATATAGACATTTCTACATTAAGTTTTAATATTTCTAGCGATACAGTATTGTCATTTTCCAGGTAATCACAAAAATCACAAAAATATTTAGGAACTCTGCATTATAAAAATGCATTAAAATAAGAAATGCATATAACTTTTATGTGCCTAATCAATCAATTAGGTGTGTTACATAACACATTGTTACAACTTTTCTTTAGATCCACACCAAGTGTTCAGTGTCTTGCCATTATATAACACCTGCTCCTCTGTTTAGATCTGTTTTTGATTTCGGGCTTGTTTGAAGCTCCTCACATACTCACCCATCTGCACTCTACAGGGGTCCAGTGGCAAAGGGAAGGGGGGTGAGCCCTAACTACAGGAGGAACGACCGGAGACCCGGACACACTATTAGGGGTCTCGTTAGCGCTGCTCCCCGACTGCGGTTTTAATGTGCCTCAATTTTAGTTCAGTTATTTCATTATTTTGGGCAGCTTTAATTAAAAATCGCACACCAGATATTAGAGAGGTGTTCCTGCTGTGAGCAGGGAAGCTGTTGCTGTACCTTTAGTCCCTGTACCCGGCTGAGGGAAAGTTCCAGAACTACCATTTCGCCTCGCCTCGTTTTTTAAGAGGCTGTGAAGTTACATCAAAGGACTTGACAGGAAAGCAGCAAGAAGTTCTGTGTTCTGACAGAATTTTATTTATTTCTTTACTAGAATGCCTCAGTTGAACGCTCACAGAGGCCTATTTGGTTTGGGTCAAGAGCTTACGGCTCTGATTTGTAAATCCAAAACATTTCCTCAGTTACAGTGACCAGTCAGTTTTCAGCATTCAGACATTCTCGGTAATTCTTGCTATCTGTCGTTTTTTTGCTGAGTCATGGAGGGTGATAGAGTCCTGTGGAAGTCATTTTCTGCTTGGTAAAGTGCAGGCCAGGGTGCAACAGGCACTTTTTTTCTTCTCCTTAAGTTTGTGTGAGGCGGGTGCAGGCGTCATCTTAATGAGATTAGGAGAACTGTGTCAACAACAATGCAAATCCTGTATATATCTTAACCAGCTTAGTTGGCCAGGCCCAGCATTCCAGAGCACATAAATTAATTCAGAGGCCGACTGCTTGTAGGTGCAAATACATAACACACATAAACAGTCATGTAAGCCGAAATAAATTGTGTTTGGAGTGCAGAACAAAATTGACTTTTTCCACATTTTATAGACTGATTTTGGTGGAAAATCTGAGGAATTTTGCAGGAAACCGTTGAGAGGGGCTGAGAGTATTATAGTTTGTTGTCAGATAACAAGTAGACCCACACAGAATCCACTGACTTTTTTTGATATTCGCTACCTTCTATCTGACATTTGTCAAATTTGAGTTATTGACATATTCATACTCTAATATAAATTATTGACACTATTAAAGGTGTTTAATAAAAAATGCCTATTCTTCTATCAGTTCTGGTATACACAATGCAAAAACTTTAAACTTCAATATATCTCAAAATTGCTCTAAACAGATGAAGAGAATGTTATAATTTTAAGGTAGCGCATTGTCTGGGCTGATTTTGGAGGGAAATCTTTTGAGCTCTGCAAGACGTAAATTAAATCAAATGAGTTAAACAGAGTTACTACACTCATACTTGTGGCAAAATGCATAAATTGGCCACAATATGATAAACAACACCCAAGAGTGTTCACATTTGTGAATGACCTGCATTGCAAGCCTGTGCAAATTATAAAAGCTTTTAGTAGCTACATTCTGTGCAGACCTGCTAATATGCTTTGCAGCACATTGCAGTTTAAAAATGCACACATCTAATTACATTAGGTAACTTTACAAAAATGCTCAATATGCAGTTAGATAAAATCTAAAGCCTTTTATCCTAGAATTGGGCTAATATACTTAATATATGTAGTTTAGCAAGTCCTACTTCCTCTTTAGCAAGCTAATGCTTTTTCAGAAAGCACCGCTTTAATTGCACATGTGATTAAATGGGCTACACAGAGATAAATACATTCAAAACTCTGTAAAACAATTACTTTTCAACAATAACCAGGTGCTAAATATATCTGGAGAGCGAGCAAGAGAAAGTATTCACAGCGAGAGCACTAAAAAAGGGCAGGCATGTTTTATATTATGAAAGGAGTTACTTATATAAAGGTTACGGCTTTCACGTTGAGGCACAGCATTCGCAGGAATTGAAACTGAACACGTTGCCGTCCTCGTTGAGTTATTGATATCAATGCTTAGGTAAGAGACCCCAGCCATGAAGAAAATATGTGATGAGAATAATAGGAGGGAGATGTTATGAAAGAACAGACAGGAGAAAGCTGTGTTGCACAAGGACTGCGGAGTTAATAATGCGAGTCAGGACTGTAATGCGCACGACACATCAAAAAGTCTTGTAGAGGCATAAAACAGCAGGCAATTCACAGAAGCATGTACGGACGCATGACAACCGTTTACGCTCAAACATTTTCTGTCATTTAACAGTGACTTGTGAATTTGTGAGGAAACCACAATTCAAACATTCCTGTGTATGCCACAAAGATACAAAGAGCCTTTTGTTTTGACTCTGACATGGGATAGTAATAAAAATATGTGGTCTGGATAAGTGTTCATTAGCCCACTTGTATTGTTAATGCAAAGTCAGTAAATCCTACCATTTAAAGAGCAGAAAATGACTGTGTTGTATTTAAATGGCGTGTTCTGTGTGTAGACAGCTTGTTTGCTCAAGTCAAATGTTGTGGTTTATAATTACTTGAGAAGTTACTTCCTTATACGATTTCAATATAATTGTAAAACTGTTGTGACCCTCGCTGATGTTGACAATATAAGAATCAAAGATATATTTTATATATATTTTTATATATATATTTACCTCAGTGGATCATTTGTCATCATAAGTTTATCTAAGACATTTAATTTTAAATGACAATTCAATACAATACAGTTTCATTGCAGGTGAGAAAATTGTAATGAAAATACCTGGCACGATGAAAAAAGGTCATTTTGTGCCTTGTTTCGTCCATTACTAATGGCATTATATTTCTTTGAGAATTAGCGACAACAATACATGTTGTGTACAAAAATCAGATTCTCTCTGAAGAAAAACATCACACAGACCACTCATGTTATCCTGAAAGTGTTTGTTCCAAATCTCCCGCAGTGCTTCGGATTTTTTAGTACAGACACAGTGTTGAAAAACAAACTTTTGCCTCCTGGCTTTTAAACTCCCTAAAATCTGTCCTGTTGTAGATCTGTCGATCTGTTACTTAACTGGTCTGAGAGACCAAAACATGAAAGAAAAAGAAAACAACACAAAAGGCATGAGATAATGCCTGTAGTTTGATTTCATCCTGTGCTACGGCTCAATGGCCACGGTTTTGTAGTGTCTTCGAAGGCTAAATCGAGACGCATTGTTTTCCCGTGAGGGTCGTGAACTCGTCTTGGCGGTGTAGCAACAGCGGCCGTGTTGGTTTTGTAAGAAGGATGAGTTATCAGCAGTTCTCTCAAACACCCTGATCACTCACACAACAGAGAGTGTTTACAGAGAAACACTGCACTTCCTAAGGGCCCTGTGGCTGCAAGAACTGTGTGTGTGTGTGTGTGTGTGTGTGTGTGTGTGTGTGGTTGTGGTGGGGGTGTTAAATGTAACACAATATTTAGACTAAAATCACACACATATACACACACACATACATATACACACACAAACACATGCACACACACACACCATACTAAAGGACAATTAAGAAATGTAATGGTTTGACTAAGAAATTACTTGGTTCTATTGGCTGTCATTACCACATACCTCATTATCTTCACACACATTCAGCAGTTAAAATGCAAATATTTACTTACATCTCACAACCTGACTGACCATCTGAAGCAAGATGGTCAATTGTATAATAATGTCATTACTGTAATTCTGAGGAAATTGCCATCAGGTTGATGATAGCAGGCTGGAAAAACAGAGTATGCTAAATAAAGATTAATGGTCTCTCCTTTGCAATTCATTGCATAGAAAATACATTTGAAAAATTGTATATATGTGTATTTAAATGTATATAGATGTGTTTGTATATTACTTTTTGTAATATTACTATATAACTAAGCTAAATTAATCAATTTGGACCAGCAGTGCACAGTATATTTGTGAAAGCTGCTTATAGCCTCATTAATAAACAGAGAGAGATCTGCCTCAGATATACACATGCTTGCCCTGAAGACAAAAATATAGCTAAAAATAGATTAATACACCAGCACTCTTTGTCACGTTCAGAGTGTGTACACACACAAACGCATTGCTGATGGATTCAGTTTAAAGAGAGTCAATGTAAATCACACAGTTACCTACAGCTCTTTGTGAGAATAAGCCTTTGCGGCTGAGGGAAATATTACTTCAAAGACATTACAATCAGTGTGTATCAAAATTCTACAAAGACACAGCAGTCGACATCAACATACCACAGCTCCAGAGCCAGTCAGCGCACAATGCAGCTCTCCATGTAGGTCCTGTGATTCAGAATTGAACTGGAAATGTTTTTTGATCAGGTAACAGAGCTTTGTAATGGAAGATCAAGTAGAATGGAAACGATGCAGTCTTTAAACAGCAAAGAAAAGTTCATTATTTGAACCGCAGGTTGACTTCAGAGCATTGAGGGAGCCGCAGATGAGGCCCAGGAAGGAAACATTGATGAATGTGGACAGGTTAAAGGTCTTCAGGAAACTTCAAATCATCTGTGCAATCAACATGCTAATTGATGGCCATGATTAAGTGCACAAGTGTAGTATTTTTCTCCTCAACATGTTTTTTTTTTACCATATGATGTACTGGTCGCCCAACAGCTGGTGGTTCTATCAGTGAGTTAAGCCATTTTTTGTCATTTTTATTTTTTAATTTAATGCAGTTTTTTGTCGTTGCTAGTTACTGTGTTGACAACATGCTGAGCTTAACATTTATTTTATTTAAAGCATTGCTTTATTTAAACACAAATATTTGATATGCATGTTGAAAAGCATTACTATTTTTGATTGAGTGTTTTGCTTTTTTACAATTATTGTGTTAAGTAGTTAAAAAATTATTTTTAAAAAATTGTCCTGAGATCACTGTGCTCTTTTCTCCTTTGGTTGCGCTCAATTTGGCTGTTTTTTAACACCAGAAGGTTTCCTGTGTACAGCAGTAATGAAAGGCATCTGATCCGGGTCAGGTAAACCTGACACCAGCCGGATTATTGAGGGCTTTCTTAAGAACAATTAGCTGGCTGTTTGGAATGCTTGAAGTTTGGCACATCCGTAATAAACTTAATTTTTATTGCATGGCAGAGAATGCAGTGTACACATAAAAAGCGTTTGGAGAGCAAACATATAAGTAGCACTTTTAGTTGTTGTCCCTTATTGTGTACTTAACTGAATTTGCACATGTGCAAACTAATCTCCATGCAGTGTATACATAGCAGCGTTGGCTGATAGACTGAGTGCTCTTATCTCGGTAAGCCTGGCGTGAATGAGAAGCAGCTGTGTTCTGTTAGTGCATGACTAGACCACTAACACCCCACACCCCGCTAGACTGGACATATTACAAGCAGAGCCTTCTAGAAGCTCTAAGCTCAGTCTGGACACTGATTAAAGCTCCATTCGTTTCATTTCTGTCCAGTGGTGGGGTCACATATTCCTCTGGTTGTTCCATCTGTTCTGGTTGGCCCCCAAACAAGCCCCCGTTGCCCCTATACCGAAAGCTCACCCTCTCGCCTGCAGCCTGGCCTTCTGGCTCGCTGTTAAAGAATGTGTTATTTCCTTTTCCTGTCACCTAAGGGGAAAAACTGGGGATCTGGGTAAAGTTAATTGCTGCTTGTAAAGCAGAGAGTTTGAAATGTGCGACATTAAGGCAGGGATGTTTCTAAAGCAACGCTGGTGGGGTAATGGCATTAAACATGCTTTGTTACACTAACACACCATCATTAAAGCACATTCTCTCCACAGCGGCACTTTCCAGCACCAGTCTTTGACTGACAGAGTGACAGTTTCACGAGCTGCGAATGAACGACTCGCACAATAGGCCACGTTAAACCAGACTGCGTAATCGTACGTTAACAAGCCACTTTTATTCCACCCCACTTTGATGTTTGACATCAGTCTACACACTGGACCCACGTGTTGAGAAATGCTTATTTAAATAAGCATAAATATTAGAATATAGATATTGCAGTGTTCAACACCACTTGGATTATTTAAAGTGTGTATGTCTTTGTGATATTTCGGCCTCGCAAATTGAGGGCAGGAGCGGAGGTGTGTTTTCCTCTGCACTCTCAAATTGCCCTCTCAGTTTCAACATTAAGTTTTTTGCCTGAGAACCAAAAACAGTCGTGCCCCTTCCAGTGTTAGCAGAAGAGGCCATTAATGTCAGTACTGGAAGCGAATTTGGTGAGGAAGTCTGAGATGGAGAAAGGCCTGCAGCCATCTGTGCAAAGTATAAGTTCCCTAGCAGTAGTTCAGCAAGTTATTTGCAATGGAATAGACCAGCAGGTTTCATTTACAATGCATTTTTTGCATACACACTCTCAGGCATGCTGATTACGGTTAATTCTGAAGTGACTCTGTGTCAGATGTGAATAATTTTGGTCAGTGTGAATAACAAACATTTTGGAGTTCAATTTCTTGTATGGCGTTTTTGAGCGTCTTATTTGGACTAGGAGAGATCACTGCAACCTACTGCTGTAACCTTTGTAAATATATTAAAAGAGACATTTAGACAATGAACACTGAGTCCTCCCTACTTAGTGGTAGTCTGTTATAAGTTTGTTTTTTACAGTGGTTATTTTTCAAATATTTCATTTGGTCCATACAATCCAAAATATGTGGTTTAATGCTCACAAAACCTGCAAGAAACCTGACACTTTTAACTTTGACTGTATTTGTGCTTGTATTGCGTGTGTGTGTGTGTGTGTGTCCAACTGTCTCCACACTCTCAACAAACTCCAGCTTCATTTGTTGCAGCGATATGAATCAGTGTTGATGTTTATTAAGTCATTGTGACATTGTGATGTCAACAGACATCTTTGAAATGTTGCCATTGGCTGGGGCAATGTGAATTAGCCTATCATGTCTCAACTCCTCATATCTATATGAAAAGGGTCATATTGCATATATGAAATCCAACATGTCAATGTAAAGCTGTTATACTCATATTTAAAGCCATAGAAAGACACATAGCAATGAATAAATACTATACAAATCACTAAGGGGGATGTCATATGTCACAACTTTAGATAATGCGTGCTGCTATGTTCAAGCACAGAGGCTAAATGCAAAACAGAACAGAGCAATACAGGCACATCACTGTAGTACATTGTTCTAAAAGTTCAGCCCAGACTGAACCCATTCGGTTATTGATATTGTATACTTGCATTGGGAAAATATTTTAAAGCTTCTCTTTCATTCTGGCGTGTTTGTGTATGTAAGTGTCTGGGTTTGTGTGATTGATATAATTAGCATTGCCATTACACGGTCAGATTCTGAGAGATATCGCCTAAGTCCAGTTTCCTCTGTCCGTCCTTTTATATATAGTAATAGGAGCTAATGATGTGAGCACTTCAGTCTGGAAACTTTTACTGGCATGAATTGTCCTCCCCCACTCTCTCTGTTAGCCATTAGCCAGGAGTCCAGCAAACCTTCTACACCTTATTTAATTACTATGCTTACCAAGGTATAATTTAATTACAAAATGTGGTGTAATTGCTGATGAAAGCCCGTCTAAATGTGTCTCTCTTTTCTCTCCCCCACTGCCCACTGTTAAGATCAATTGAGTTTTATAGGTCACCTGGGACATTAATTTTTTGGATGGCCGGCAATCATCCTTTTTAATGATACTCAGAAAAGGCCTTCTCAATTAGCCTGTCTGTCCGAACAAAGAGATCATTCAAAGCTTCTAGGAGAAGGAGGGGGGGCTAAAAAGAGCTGAGGAACCTACGAAATTATTTGAGAAAAGGGGGGAGGTGTCTCAAAAAGGTTATTCAGGAATGACATGTTGACATTGTCTGACACATGCATGAGGATCAAGGAATTTGACGTTGTCCTTGTCCAGAGATGAACAAAAAAATGTGCTTTGTGTTGCGCTCGGTCTACAGTTACTCTAAATAAAACTGTCCGCTCTAAACAGACCCTTTATCTTCATCTTCCCTTGACCTCCAACAATTTTACGGAGCCCTAAAGGCCCGTTCATTCTGTTCTGAAATCATCTGGTTTCTGTTGAGTTTGAACGGCCCACAAATATTTTGAATATACAGACAAACAAACAACAACAAACTGTCAAGGTTGACCTTGTGTGACAGTCTCTCAGCGATGAGGCAAAAGACAGGTAAATGCCATTTTTATTGTACTGTAGCAGTCAGAGGAGAAATATTTCAATTTGTTATATATACAGTATAATTCAATTCTTGTAAAAGCGAGGTTTTGTTACTGTGGCTAATATGAGCCATTGTGAGACATTTTTCTGAAACTCTGAAACAAAATTACTAGAATATTTGTTATTATGTAGGAGAAAGTTTGTATTACTTATTTGAATGCAAATGTTTGTATTACTGTTATAAGAAACAATTGTATTATTAAAGAAATAGTGTTGTTTATATAACACATTTATCTTCCAGTGGCCAATAACAGAAGCTTTCTTGTGTTCCGCTGCAGATGTAAGGAATCTCTTCTCAGGATGAGAGAAAACATTTGCTGCTTTGTTGTTTTTAGTAATCTCCTAAGGGCAAGAAACTTTTATTTATTAGTCTTTCTAATGGCTGTTATATGTTGGGGTGTGTCATGCTTGTCGTTTAGGTAATTCATCCAATAGGAGCGGGTGAGTCATTTAAATCCTCCCCCTCGTCTGCTGGAGGTCAGAGACGAACATTTTACCAGCTGTGTGTCAGGGAGAGACCGGAGGGATTTCTTCCTTAACACATCCCAGAGCTGCTTGTCCACAGCCTTTACAGATACATGCACACACTCCCTCTCAAAGCCCAAGACCTGCATCTTCTCAAAGAGTAGAAAGAAATTTGGGGATCGTGGGGCAAGAAATAGGCAGAACTTTTTTAGACCAGGTCAGTTTTTCACTGCTTGAATGAGTAAAGGGTCACAGTGCTGGCAGAGAGCTTCAAGGACACAAACTCTCTCTATTCCTGTCTCTCCCTCTCTGTGTTTCTCTCTCTCTCTCTCTCTCTCTTTTTCTCTCTCTCTTCCTCTCTCTCTCTCTGTCTCGTTCTCTTTGTCCCCTGTGTGGCGCTGTGTGAGCGACAGCCCCAAAGGCCTGTGGGATATGTATGGAGTCAGTTGTTTGGAGCACAGGAGCTCTCTAGTGAGTCAGGAGATACACTCTGACATGTGACACGAGGTGACAGACCAGTACATTGCTCACACCGAGAGAGAGAGAGAGAGAGAGAGATGATGTGAGAGATGAGAGAAGGATGTGACTGTTAGGGAAAATATGAATTTAGCCATAGGAAAAAAAAATCACATATTGTATCTCTTTATTATCTTAGTTGTGTCTCCTAGACAAGAATGATATTAATTAAAAGGAAATTGAAAAATTGTGAATTTTGTTTTTTGCTGAAACATGCTAGTAATCTTACATGTGCTTCTGTCGTTTCAGAACAGTTTTAGGAACTGTGACCATGATTTAAAACTTTAGAAAAAATTGTTTCTGAGGCTAAATTATGCAACCTGTTTTTATATCTCCTAATAGTATTTAATGGAAATATCTCATTCAAAATTATCACTTCAATAACTATGCAAGCACAATATCTGAGCAACAGATTGCAAAGACAATGACCGCGTTGCGTAACACTTGTTCTTCCTTCAGCAGTGGTGAGAAAACCGTCATTAACAGAACTGTTCCTGGAACTCTTATACCAAAGGATAGCATTTCACAGAAGAGCGCTTGTGTCTGAATCTGTAATGAAGGCAGTATGCATGAGAGCTCTGGAGGGCAGACAGACTGGACAGCCACTGAGAACCATGTAGACAGAAACTACGGCTCTGGTGTCACCATCGGCTCCAGCATAAGAGTCCTCTCCGCCTGAACTACTGATAAGAAGCAGAAAAATCAATGATTAGTGGCTGGCGCCTACACTAAATCATCCTGCGCTATTCATTTGGATCAAACATAGTCACTTCCGACTCGGAGTGTGTGTGCTTCTAATGTTTCACGGCTCTTGATTCAGCCGATGTTCACCACCGCATTCATTAACGTTTTGCTAACAAACAGGGCGGAAGGCCCTGCTGCTGCGCTAGCATTCTCAACATGCTTAGCTAGCTTCTCAGAGGACAAGTTCAACTAAGGGTGTAGCTCTATAGTTAGTTACTCTATAGGCCCAGCGAGTCTCATTGTCAAAATCATTCTACTGCACTGAAACTGGCATTGCCTGCGCGCTATATTTAAGCTCTAGGAAATGTTGTCATGACTTTTTTAGGTCTCCGAAGCTGTCAGAAGGTAAATGCACGTGTAAGGATAAAAACAAAGTAGAAACTGTTATATATTTATATATTAAATTTGTGCAGGAAGAAAATCCTACAAAACTTGCCTTTATTTTATTCATATTTTATACAGTTGTATTATTTTAATATATATATTTAAAAATATTTATATATATTTATCCTAGTATCATTGTGTGTGTGTGTGTGTGTGTGTGACAGACAGAGTAGGCCACAACAGCAAATTAAACAAGTGCAAGTAATTTTATGGGCAAAAGCTCATTTTACTACAAATCATACAACTTTCACTTGTGTATCTCTTTGTTGTCTGTGTAGTGCTGGTTAAACAGAAGATCTTTCTCTTTATCTGTTGATCTGAAGGCTAAGACTCAGACTTTAGATTTATTCAGTCACTTAGCCCGGGAAAAAAATACAGTTTTTAACAATAACATTCAGCTGAAGCTAGACTTGTATTACACATGACGTCAACATGCCTAAATTCATATGGTATTCTATGTTCCTACGTTTGGTTGTATGATTTTGTTGTTAAAAACATTTCATACATAACTGAGTCAAAAGTGTCATAGTGTTTAAAGGTTGAAAGCTTGTGCTAGTGCCCAAAATTGTCTTCCTGATACTTAGGGAACTAGGGAGCGGAATAAGAATCAGCCTTTTTTCATCGTTTTTCAACGAACAGGTTTCCCTCATGATTGTGCAGCAGTAAAAAAAGAGCAAGGGTGAAAGGACGCACGGATGGATGGATGAAATGATAGAGAGGAAAGTCGATGAGAAGTGATAGCAAGATCTCAAGGGAATGGGCTGAAATATCTGGTTTTTCTCCTCCTCAGCAGATACTGCAGCAGGGCTCACAGAATGACGCCTGTGGGAACAAGAACAGTTAATACATCACATGAGTCAGAGCGCTACACTGTCTTTACTCTCTCTTTCATCTTCTCACTATTTTTCTTATTCCTTGCCGTCTTTGCCGCCTAGTTTCAACTTGAAACATTCCGTTGCTCAAAGGTTGATCTTTCATAACAAAACTTAATTAAATTCTCATGTTACCAACTTTGTATCAGATGTTTCTCTCACAATTGCTTAGAACCTGCCATGAATGTGACAACTGTTGACACAGTAAAAATATAGATAGATCTATCTAAAAATGTGTTGCGTTCCATAATGACAAACAGGGTAATATTATAATGCAAATAGTGAAATATAACATTAATAATAAAAGTAAGACTGATTATCGTGTGTTTTAGAAAACACAATAGGCTTGTTTCCCACACCTGTTTATGTTGAAGATGTTTAACAATGTTATTGCTAATTTAAAACAATCAGGTGAAGTACATGTTGGTCTGCACTCACGTCAGAGAGTCCTCTTAAGGATAAGTGTAACCCTCATGTAATCAAATTTCATTCTAAGGTGCAGAGCTCTTGAGTCACACATTGTGTGTGTGTGTGTGCGTGTGTGTGTGTGTGTGTGTGTGAGTGTGTGTGTGTCAGAAAGCTTTGGCCTGGCTGACCTCTTGTGAGAGCTTTGGCTCTCTTTAAGATCCACAGGGCTATTGGCTAACATCTGTACAACTGGCATTAGCAACAGGGAGGTCAGGGGTCACTCTTCTCTGTTAGTATTGCGGATCTTCTTTAAAGTGTGCATAGCTGCTTCTGAGAGACGATGGCATGAAGTCACTTAATAAGTTTAAGCTGACTTGACAAACTTGACAGGTGGGATGATCCCACTTTATATTCTGTGTCTTAACTTTCTATGTAGTTACATTCTAAGTAGTACTTGGATTTAAAGTGTCCGTATGTAGTTATGCTTCTAACATTAACTTTCCTAGAACAACACTGACATGTACAATAAGTATAATATATGACTTCTTTTTTTGAAGTATTTAAAGACATCTATAAATATAAAATGGGGCCAAATGTGCTGTCACATTAGCACACTGTAGTGCACAATTGAGTACAATTTAAATACATTTTATTCTGATCATGACAGCAGTTAGTGTTACAACTCAGAATACATTTGGAGAAACAGTGTAAATCAGTTTCATTTTTGGAAGAAAGTGGCTTTAAGACAACTGAACAGTTCTGGTAAAGTATAACATCTGACACCCCCTACCTGCAAATGTTGTTGGTATGTTTGTTCCTCCTTGTGTCATTTATTTACATAACTACAGTTTAAAACAACCGAGACACGATGTGCAAATAAATGGCACTATCAGTGGCTGCTATTTATTGTAAGTGAATCCCCCCTCACACTCTCGTTCACATGGACAAAGAAACATAATACAGATGCTTACACACACACACACACACACACACACACACACACACTCCTTTCAACACGTCTATGCAGTGGACAAAAAGCAGATGTCTTGCTTCTGAAGTGCTGTTTCTTTTATATTCAGCAAACATGTTTGCCGTCACCAGCTGTATTTGTAAACTCTAATCCTTCAAAGCATGTTTGAGATGAAGTGTCTTATCAAGACCTGTAGGTGGTTGACAGTGTAAGATTCTGAGAGGAGTGAGAGGGCATAATAAACAGCAAAATGGACATACTGCTTTGAGGTGTGTGTGTGTGTGCGCGCGTGTGTGTGTGTGCGTGTGTGTGTGCGCGCGTGTGTGAAACAAACTGCATATTTGTTGTTCGGCTTTAAGTGTGTTTGGCCAACAGACAGTGGTAATTAGGTATTATTTGAATTGATTCGGCCACAGTGTACAGGAAGTTATTTATATATTATTGAACTATATTTTATATAATTGTATTTTATTATATATAGATTAAATATAATAAAATATATAAATGTACAAATGAGTATATATATTAAATGTATAAATGATTGAAAGTGAAACTATGAAAGTGAAAATGAAAATATGTTCTACTTTATATATGTGCTTTAATGTTATTTATAATATATATATAATAAAACTATAAAAAAAAACTAAAGCACTTTAAATCATTTACCAATAATATATTTTTAATCTAGGATAACATTTTGTAATTTTGTATGTAATGAAGTTATATGAGTTTCTTTAAATTTCATTTTATTTTAACTGTATTATTCTACATCCTGTTTGCAACCCAGCCAACAGCACATGGGAACATTGGAGCAATTACAGTCTTTTAGCACTGATCATTGCTGTTCCCCTCACAGTTACTCTGCCTGTCATATAGCCCCAAAAGAAGGTGTTATTATGCGACAGCTAACCAAGCTTGTTGCTGTTATTCCTGGGTGAATCTTGACACTTGCTCATGTTAAAACGCAGCAGACAGAAATTAATGTCAATTAATCAGGCCAGTTGCAACTCTCTGGTGAGCTGGCCTTGAAGAAATGAATTTGCATCTTTAGTTTATCCTTTTTATTCCTGAACAAATCTGACCTGACTAGGGCAAGAAACTTCAGAGACTTAAATTAATTTGAATCAATAAGGAACATCGTGTTTATGGGCATTAGAAATGTCAATAGCATCCTTTGGCAGATGCTAAGCCATCAAAGTGATTTATGCTAATGATGATATTTTTGTAAGGTGGCCATATTATCCACTGGGAAGCAGCAGTGTGCAGGAATGAAGCCTAGTTTGATTGTCAGTGGGAATATGTGGACACTTTCTGAGGGTTTTATGGCAGAAATGAGGCTTGTTTTGGCATTGTGAATAGAGGAAGGCACTTAGCATTAGCCTGTTCTCTTGATCATATTTGCCTCAGGGAGTTAAAGCAAGAAGCTGACTTTTCTGTTGTAGCATTGAGGATTATGGGATAGGTTATACTAGGAATAGTCAGGAAGTGGTGACTTTGAGGCCACAATGCACGTGGTGTTTTTCTTTGGCTTTCCGTCTCAAGTATAAGGAGCATATACACCCTACAAATGCACATTATTTGTTTAGCTAAGTTTATTAATAAAGCACAAGTATTTCATCTACCATGTGACATTTCTGTGCATCAAATTAACACATAAAAATGATTATTGCAAAACTAATAATGAGTAACTTTTGATTATATAAAGGTTTTAAACAGTCTTTTCCGAACACTTAAGTCTTCCATTGGTTGGAAAATAGCCATGCCCTAAACTCAGACAGGCCGGTTGTGATGAGTACCACAGAGACACATTACCTTTAAAGTTACCTCTGAACCTTATTGTACCTATTTTGTGTGCTAACCTCACACAACATTATTCCTCTGAATCAAACAGGTTCTTTCCCATTGATTGGCAAACCTAGGTGACAGAAGGTGCAGAGGTGGTGCTTCTCCCTCACACATGTTCACAGTACAGACCGTACACACACACACACACATGCATCCTTTGTGTTCACACCACATGTCTGCACACTGCAACCACTTTTAGTGGTTTAAAATTAGTTAACTTTATTAGTTAAAATTTTTTTTTTATTAGTTAAAAGTGACTCTCTCTCTTTGACCCCAGGTGGAGAAACCAAAGACACAAGCTGCCCTCCCTTAAATGGCCTCAAAATAAATGAGGGGGAAAAAGAAGAAAAGGGATGATACAAGACAGACTACTAGACTACTAAGCTTAGACTTACTCTTAGCTACAGTGCAACACCTCATAACTTTAAACAGCATGTAATCTCTCATGTTAATGTGATATATAGCAATGTTAAGCTGCTGTGTTAAGTACCCAGGTCTCCAATCCCTCACTGCTTTGAGGACTGCTGCTGTCTCAGTGTGTGGTTTAGGACTGCTGGATTAAACTGTATGTGTTTTAACTCCCTCTTTAATTGAACAGACAAGTGTAGGTGGTCCCCAGCATATGGTGTGTTTCCAACTGTGGTCTTCAGCATGAGTTTCTGATATGCTAATGCTTCTTTAGTTAACCACCATCACTACAATGACCATGCTGGTTGACAAGTTTTTAAGTTTGCTGCTGAATGAACTAGAGCAGCAGCAAATCAACATAAACCAAAAGAGAGATTTTGATTGGCCTGACGGCTGGGTAGTGCAAGATCAGTCATCAATACTTTGATTGCTTTTACAAAAGGAATAAAGACTATATATAAATATTGATTATTATGAAATGTATACATTTTAACTTGTATACAATGCTAGGGCACAGAAGGCTTGAAAGCTTAACACAGAGATTTTGGTGTTTTTTTTATTTTCCTGTTCATGCTTCCTGCATCCACACTTATGTGAATGAATGAGTGAGTGAGTGTGTTTGGGGAACACAAGACTATGTTGAAGTGTAATGGAACGATATGGACCGGATTCAGAGGCCAACCGACTGAATTCCTTTGGTTGTCTCAGCCCAGTTCATATGTTGGGGAGGTTTTGGCAGCTGTGGCCGAACTTTCTTCCTTATTTTTGGCATTGGGTTAGCAAGGGCAGAACATAGAACACATTGCCATCAGCTCTGTGAAGTCATATCACTCCCTTTTCTGTACTTCACTCAGTCTGTTTCTCTCCCTCTTTCTCTCTTTTTTTGTGGCAGCCTTAGGGCTCATGTAACCCTGTCTAGCATCTTATCATGATGTGAGAAACGGCAGGAGAAAGACTGAGTGTGTGTTTGAGTAAAATAAGTGGGTGATAGCTGAATAATGTGTGAGACGACGAGGCTACAGTATGTGAAAATATAAAGTGAGGGGACATTGGAGGCAAACAAACTCAAAAAAGAGGATACTTTAAAAAAGAGTTCACAAAAAATGCAATTTTTTTTTTTAAATGGTGACCAGCTACAAAAATGAAAAGGCACCAAGAATCTACACACAAATACACTTTAAACATTACGTATTATTGTGTATTTTCAGTAAATAAAAAGCAGTCATTTAGCCAACTAATTGCTAGTTGGCTAAGCAGACTTAGCCAACTAGCAATATACTGCATGGGTCATGTGAACTAATTTTGTGGTGCTTGCTATCATCTTTGGCACCCTGGTCACCATTCACTTTAATTATATAGAACGTTTAACTTAACTTATCATTTCGTTTCATTTCACGAGAGAAAGAAAATCATACAAGCTTGAAGTGCCACAAGAGCGAGCAAATGATGACAGAACGTCTATATTTTTGGGTGAGCTATTCTTTTAAATGAGAGGCCTGCAGACAGGAGTGGGAGGAAGTTAAATAGCATGTTTTACCTCAGCGTGAGTCGGAAAGGAACACCTTATTGCTCCTGGACCAACTGTTATAACTTTAATGTCCCTTCGGTTTTAGTGCGGGATGAAGGTTGTATTTTCCTGGGCAAGCAATGGAGGAGAAGAATGGGATGGCTGAGAAGTAAAAACCGAGGCGGAGGGGAAGAGAAGGAGGCAGCTGCACTTGGCCCTAATTATTTCTACGGCATACAGTGTATTTTGTGTCAGCCTTTGGAATGATTTACACACTTGGGAACATTATGAGGAAGCTTTGTGTTTTTCAGAGACTACAAGAGGAAAATGGGGAGAGGGAGAGAGCCAAACGGCCCACTGGTGCAGTATGCCCTAATGAGTGCCGACGCAGCCTGTGCCCAACACAAAGTGCATAACCAGCTGTCGGCCATCTTGTTTAATATGGTCTTAATGTTGCAGGCCTCCACTTAGCGTGTTCCCCACTCCTCTCTTTTTGGTTTTTGTTTCACCCCCCCCCTTTTTTATTCTCTGTAAGGGTGTGAAAGTGCTTTGGTGGTTTTGCCATTTTAGGGATATTGGAAGGAGCCACCGCATTGACTTTCTAACCGCACACAGCTGGCACTGAGTCTGGGCCACAGCAATAGGGACTTTAATTGAAACACTATATGTGTTTATAATCTCCTCCACCTCTCTGAGACTGTCCCATTGACGTCTTGTAATGTTTTTCCAGTGCGTGTGTATGTGTGTTTTTGAGACCCTGTGTGAACCGAATCTGTGAGAGTGTGTACTAATATGGTTAGTCTGTGTGTGTAGATGTGTGTGTGTCTGTAAGTGTGTGTTGCATGACTATATATTGGGGGCAAAGAAAGAACTGACAAATCTGAGCAAAACCTCCTCTAGAGTTAGGTTATGTTGTTTATAACTAGCTGAGTATAAAACAATTCAATTTATATAGGGTGTGTGTGTGTGTAGATTTTTCATGGCTCCCTGCATGTGTTTGTTTGGCAATAGAAAGAAAAAAATAAGATCTTTGTAGAGCAAATGTCTTTCTTTTCATAGTAATTCTTGTCATATTATTAAAAGTAGACTCTTCCAGAGAAAGACAGACCAGTAATCAAAATTCAAAAGTGAAAGCACTTAATTTAAGCACTTAAATTCTCATCATGTTTTCCAAAACCAAATTTAGGTTAGCTACACTATGAACACATTTTTAGCTCTATTCTTTTTCTGTGTGACAACAAATGTCCAATTTGTTTCTTTTATTATGTTCCCGTAGCTCAGCTAGTACAGCATTGTTCTAAGTAAGCTAATGTTATAGCTGTGATTCACAAGGAGGAAATATTTTTCCAATTGAATATTAGGGAAAACATCTCAGACATATTGATACAGTAAAAAAAAACAACTGAAACAAGGTGTTTTGTATGTGTGAAGAATGGCCCCTATTTTTCCCTGTTTAATTTGACTTTTGATTGTGAGTTTGTGTAGAATAAGTATATTGAATGTATTTGATATAAAGCTCAAGGACAGTTTATTTCCAGGATGTATTTGTATATATTTATAAAAAAAATAGTGTTGAGACGTATGCTGCTCATCACTAATGGGACATCAGTTCTACTTAGATTTGCATTACTATATTTGTGTAATTAATTCTGTACATTAAATGCCGTTTATTTATCTTCTCTGTGCAAAGATTCAGCAATAGAGAGAATGATCATAATTACTCTTTAAGATGAACACTTCAGAATTCCAATTCCATATTGCCAACCTTAAATTTTAGCGTTTGAAGGCCTCGTTAGATGTGAAATGAACCATGGAAGTGAACTGTGAGAACTGAAATGTTTCATCCTTAGTAAAAACTCACTGCACATTACAATAATCCAAGTAGTTTTACAGTGTAAACTAGAATTAACTCTGCAACTAACCAATTAATTCACACCTTACAATAATTTGAGATATATGTCATACCCAAGCCTCGAAAAATTACATTCTCAAACAGGAACACGCATAGCTGTTCTAACATGCACATAGCTACTAACTAATGAAACAGACATCAGCCATTCACGATACGAATGCTTTCAAACTTTGACATCACCTCACCTCTCAGGAAACAGAGCAGGCCTGTGGAAATGAAAGAGTTAACTAATCAGACTTTGAAACCGCTCACCACAATCCAGCATTTACTCTCAGCAACAAACTAATGAAGGCAAATTTGCCTTTGCTGAGTAAATAACGCTCCAAAATTAGTCACCAACTGACTGGTAACTCGGGCGCTAACATGATACATAGTTTATCGTATTGCAAGAACGGTAGTCTGTTCTCATCTTATGTTAGAGATTTGAGAGATAAAAATCACAAGATGAAAATCACAAGACACAAACTATCTACTCGAGAAAACATCTGTGATTATCTGTGTGACTTTTACCTCAGATGATAACAGATATTTATCTACAATGTCTGAAGTTTATTTCTCCAGAACTCAGTCCACTCTCACAGTTCACATACAGAGAGATGTTGTCTTCAGCTGTGTTACTGTATATGTTCAATCAAGTTCAATCATGTACATTTGTGTCTCCCAAAGGCTATTTTCAACCATATAAAGTCAAAATGCTAAACTGCTATCAACATATCATAGTCTAAATACTCTATTTACAATCCATTTGTATTGACACATACTCCAATTGGAAGAAAGAATGTATCAGATGCTCTTCAAGATTAGTGTCCCTGTGTCCCTGTTTCTCAATCTTTCTTGTCTCTTACACTGTCTCTTACTTTCTTGATTGGTCACTAGTTCAGACAGACAGCTGTCAGTGTGTGAGAGAAGTTTCTGCTGAGATACAGGCTCATGCCAGTATTAGTCTTGTGGGAGAGAGAGAATGTGTGTGTTTGTGTGTACAAGTGTGTGTGTGCATGTGTGTGTGCCTTTCTTTGGCTGGGTACTAAACAGTAGTGTAACAACCAGTATAGCCCTCGTTTTGTACTGATCAGGACAACAAATGACACTAAAGTCACTTTAAAGGCAAGTCACCTCATTTGTCTGCCGTCTTGGCAACAAGCCTTGACAGCTTTTCTTTTCTCTTTCTTTGTATGCAATAGGCTTTTAACTCCAGATCCTATTTAATGCGGAAAGCTTGAAATCTCCACAGATGTTCTGTTTTATTTTGAATCAGCAATGAAATTTGCCAACAAAGGAATCAAAAATGTAAAGGAATATAAAAATGCTGGTCCAGCTAATGCACATGCATGTTGTAGTGCTAGCGAACATGGAGTGTCTCTATCAAGAAAACGATTGGATCTTTCGAACCCCAAGACTTTCATTCTTACAGTCACCATATTGAGCTTTACAATTTCCTCTTCCATCTATTTCTCCACAGGTGGTGTGTCTTCTCCTTTTTATACCGTCTCTGATGATGCTTTGTGATGTTTTCTCGTTTAATTTGTACATTTATTTCGTTTTTCTCACACGCTGAGGCCTCCAGCACATAAGTACAACGTACACCAGAGCCATTTGCAGGCCACGTGACGCGTCAACCGCGGCGGCTTTTTCTCCTCACTGCTGAAACAGCCTTTATAAATCTTTTACCATAGCTGTTCATCATTCACACAATCCTTCTACATTCAGATCAATATCGCTCATGCACGGTGCCCACTGCAGTCATTAAACCCGCTGTTTATTTCCTTATAAGGACATGTTTCTGCCGTTACCCTCTATAGAACAGAAGTTTTTTGTTATTAATAAAAGGTAGCCCCATGACCCTCAATGCACAGCTCTGTCTATTGTACGCTTCAGTTTACTGTCTTTTAACTCTGCGAGCACAACACGCACTCCTTTGATTCACCAGCGCATTCAGTCAGCAAATCAAACGATCGCGCCGCATGCTGTTGTGTGGATGCGCAAGCATGTCTGCGGCCACGTCCTATTCTGGCTTTCATTTACCACAGGGCCGTAATGAGTTTTTAGCGCCTGCGTTTTTGAGTGATCCCTTCTTCTCTGCGGCGAGAGAAGAGAAAAACATTTATTTCTCTTAATCTGAGGCGAAGCCGAGGGACTCATGCTTAACACGACTTTTCCTGCCTCTGCTCGCCTTCACTAGAATTATAGATGATGGTTTTACATTTATTAAACTGTGGCGTGCTTATACTCACAGCATCTCACACATTTCTAATCAGATCTTATTTTCCTCTTCTCTCCGTTTTGGTGACAAAAATGCTTTTCTAATTTACCTGTTGTGAGTGGGGTTTTTTGTGTGTGTGAAGTTGATCTGTGGAAACAAAGACTTAGACGACACTCCTGCCTCAAGACTGTAACATTATTGTTCTGTTTTGACACCTGAGGGGGATTTTTGTTGTTTGTTGTAGTTTGTTTGTCCTTCTTTTGGAAAATTCAGTGGATTAGATTGAGTAAAACTCTGACATAATAATAAAATATATATTTTATAGTAAATTTATAGTATTTTAGGGACTGGGTTACAGTTAGTATTTAGCCTAAATATAATTGGGAATATAAATATAATTAAGTTTACTCTAAAGTTTAGTAAGTTTAGACTAAACATAGTTAAGGAAAATATCATTAAAATAAAGAATGCATGGCTTTAAGAGATAGGAAACATTGTTATATAAAAACAATTAAAATAACAAAAAAACAAATGTGAATGCATTCGTTTGTGAAGGGGAAAGTTAGCATAAAAAGTAAGTTAGAAAGTTGTTCTGCTTTTAGCTCAACTGGAGCGCTTCTTGGAGGATACAGCGGTCTGGCACTGGACTTTCTTCCCTTTTGTGTCACCATACCCCCTCAGTGTGGTGGACTTGGCTGTGTGTGTGTTGGTGTGTATGACAGCTGAATGGATAATGCCTTGGAGTTAAAGAAAAGCCTAGAGTGAAAACAGACTGACTGCCCTGCCATCAATCCTCTCCCCTTTTTTATTTCTTCCCCCTCTTTTTCCTCCCACTTGCTTTTCTCTCTCTCTCTCTCTCTCTCTCTCTCTCTCTCCCTCTCTCTCTCTCTCTCTCTCTGTTTAATGCAGGTCTAACCTTTCAGGGCTGCTTGGTTGAACTTATTTGTCACCTTCTAGGCTTCCAATGGTAAAGAAGCTCAGTGCCCTGTGGTTTTTATTGGGAACCTGTAATAGAGAAAGAGAAAGTGGGAGAGAAATGTATAGAGAACACTGAAACTGGACGAGATGGAGTGAGCAAATACACAGATCCATCACACAGAACAGCCAACCAAATAGAGCTACTGTTGCCCCATGGGAAAAAAATGAACCCTCACCAGCTCTCATATGTTCTAAGTACAAGCTACCGTTAGCCTTATGATCAATATGTGACCTTCTTGGCTTGCAGTAGAGTATTGTCCTTCCAAAATGCTCACCTTGTGTACACCAAAAGGAACCAATGAGAGCTTGACTAGCCAGGACCAATCAGCTGTGAGCTCAGTGATACCCTTCAGCATAGGTAGGCCATAATGCTAATTAGCATTGTCTTTATTTATTTGTTTGTTTGTTTGTTTGTTTGTTTGTATTGGAAGAAGCAGAAACACAAGCAGTTGATTTTATTCTAATGGACAGCAGTAACATTTCAGTATTTCTGCAGTGCATCAAACCTTAAATCAGGGTGTACGTTAGCAGACAGTGTATCATAATGCATTACATGCATAGACAGCTATATTAAATATAGTGAGGGAGAATTAGTTCTGACAACCTGTGTCAGACTTCTATTTTTTTCACAAATCTAAAATACTTCAAGAATTAAAAAACCCCTCTGTGTTTAATTCAGTAACAAACTGGGACAAGGGACTGTGGCCTGTTGGCTAAGTTGTTTCCCAAGCCAAGCTCTACATGCTAACCTCTTTGTCCATCGCCTGCTAAAAGCCCCGCTAAGTTCAACCAAACATTTTCTCTGGGATTTTAGTCCAGACAAAGACCCAATACCGGCCAGGCTTTTTGAAATGCAGGGGCGCTGTAGAAAAGTGGCTGATTGTCCGGGCGCTGTATAGAGGCCCTGGTGTTCATGGCTACCGTTATGCGCTAAGCCTGTTGTGTGAAACGGAGCAAGCCTCTAGATTAGCCGGCCCTGTGTCGATGTGGCCTTTTGTGCCCACCGCCTTTCGAATCCTGCTGTCGTGACCAACAAAGCGTGAAATGAGTAAATAACGCCCCTCGAAGAAAGCCCAACATTTTACACCATTGTCCACGGTCCCCTAAGCTGCTTAAAGACTTCAAATGCTTTGCCACTTCTGTGTTCTTTCCCCCTTTTGAACAGTAAAATGATAATGACAGTCATTGAAATGTGTTTGTTTTTGTCTCTTTCTTGGGCTCTTGGACCTAAATGCCAAATGATATGTTTCCAGAGCATGACCGCTGTGTGCATGTAAAAAAGCTTGTGATTCACTGAAGTTACTTGGCGCATTCAGAGGTGAAATTAGTGTGAAAGCGTAACCGTAAAGTCGAATATGGGGAGTCATCGATCTCTGTGGGTTTTGGTGGGATTGTGCTCGAATGAGGCCAGATAATCTGAGACAGGAATTCAATGCCATCTGTAACTGTTTCCTCTATCTTTCTATCTATCTGTCTCTCTCTTTGTCAAACATTGGCAGAAAGACCAAAAAGATGGCTAGGCTTGTTGCTCCTGTTAAGCTAATGTATCTCCAGCAGAAACTAGACCTGTCATGAAAATGTTACACAGATGCTCGGATGGGTTTCTGTGGTGGTCCATATGGTGGAATAACACAATTAATTTGCAACAGATGTATTATTCCAGAGGTTAGACAATGGTGTCATGTGTATGTAATGTCATAAATAAACTGACAAACAATGACACCTTCATGTCTCAGATTTTAACACAACTCTCAACACAAGCATCATGCTTTGTTTTCACCTCTGCATGAAATGCAGTGAAGATAGAGTTACAAAGATTGTACTGTCTTTTAATTCATATTTGTGTTATGTGATTGATTTTAAGTTCCAAAATAGGGTTTGACATTGTGTCATAATTCAAGATCATTCATCAGGGGTAAACAAATGAAAACTCTGTGTGTGTGTGTGTGTGTGTGTGTGTGTGTGTGTGTGTGTGTGTGTGTGTGTGTGTGTGTGTGTGTGTGTGTGTAAATATGTACAAAACATACACACATATATACAATACATACATATTTACACAATATATTTTGGTATTCAATACAATTATGATAAAAAAGTTTTACATACTTAATATATTACAAAATTAAAGTCATTATTTGTAATGCAAAACACACACACCTACACTCAGAGTGCCAAAAATTGCCAAAACTTTAATATGATAGTTTGAAGTGCCCAGGGCAAAATGCAGTGCCAACAGCAACACTGTAGCTTAGAATATTATGCATTAGGAAATGCCGTTTTTTAAATTATTAATGATTTTTAAAAATTATTTTTTTATGTGATGTGGCCTGAATGTCCTCTGACAAATTTCATGGCTGTACTACTCTCAAACACACACACACACATACTCGTAAACATACACACACACTCGTAAACACACAAAGCAATTTGTGCTCATTAGCACTAATTACAGTGTCAAGAGCTAATGAGGGTCTGAATACTTTCACAATCAGTGTAGTTTAAAAAGATCCATCTCTCCACACACTGTAAACATACAATTACACTAAACCAACTTGCCTTTCTGACTTTTAACCCAAGTTTGTATCTTAACTTTATCTTTAGTTTCCATTCCGAGGGGCATTCGGCGAGGGGGCGGAGCAGGGAATCTAGCTTTTGAGCGGAAATGTAATGGTTTTCTGCTTCCCTTTCCCGCAATCGATTTCACCATGCCGGGCAGGAAATGATGTTGGCACACCACAAATAGCCTGCAGATGACGGGAGATTTGATGCTAATAATTTGTTGGCGCAGGGAATCACGCGGCTGCTGGCTGATGGAGGTCGGGATGTGTTTGTCAGCAGCCAGTCGGAGGTTAGCGAGAAAAGGCGGACCGCAACGTTTCCAAGGCGGGCAGAATGATTAGTGAATGTAATGTGGCAGATAATAGACAGGAGAATGAATATATTATTTGTCCAGAGCTCCTGACGAGAGCAATTTGCGTGTCAGGAGGTGACAGACCTTGTGTGGATGAGTGACAGCTCAATCGTTTGGGGCTGCGTTACAATATTACCCTCAGATACCGTCTGTTACGAGACACTCACACCACAGAGCACACGCTTCCATCACTGGTGCTGCTTAGGGTCGTTGCAGGTTTGTGTCCATGTAATCTGTTGAGTGTGTGTTTAACTTGATTTCAGCCTTGCACCTCTGCGGTGGTTCCGTTGCTGAATACATTTCTGTGAAAACCATGTATGAATTCAGTCACTTGTAATGAAACACACACACACATACACACACTTCACAAATCTAACCAGTTACTCAGTCTCTGAGAAGATCCAAACAATTTGACCAGAATTATTTTGTTGCATGAACAATTCATAGATGGAATAGTTCACCCCAAATCAAAATTTTGTCAAATTTGACTTTTTCTTGTGAACACACAAAACAAAAGAAATTCTAAAGACTGATAATCACTTTTTTAAACCCTAAAATGATTGCAATCATAATTTGACCTGGTCCATAATAGTCCATGTTTTCTGTAACTTTAACTATATGACAGCTCTGTGTGAGGAAATTAGTTTAGTGGTTAGGATACAAGCATGTGAGGCTTAGTTTAGTCAAAAGAGGAACCTGAAAGTTGGAATAACTAATCCAGGTAGGTTCCAGAATGATGACAGGGCCACAGTAAGATCGCCCTTAAGAAAGTTACATTTGGCTCTAAAAGACATCAGCGAGAAACAGAAAATGAGAGTAACACACACACACTCCCTGACCTTTCTTTTATGGCAGCCAATCTGGTTTGTAAACATTAATTTATTCATGAGCGTGCATCTGGCTGTTTAAACAAGACGCGCAACCCAGCGGCAATAAAAAGGAAAGGTTGACTGAGTCAGACACAATACACACTGACGGAGAGAGAGAGCGAGATTGAAGAGCTGTTTCTAATAAACACTCACCCGACAGGTAGTGGCTAGAGGTTATAAATTCACCTCTATCAATCTTTATAAGGCTTTATAACACAAACTGTTAAACCTTGGCATTATTCAATAGGATGTAATTGAAAAGCGACTGATAGAACAATTTAAATGTTGAATGACAATGACAGAGTCCTTTAAAAGCAACTTTTAAAATGCAATGCAGCGTCAGTATACAGTATAACAGTGGTGAGATTGAGAGAACAAACACAGTGAAACAGCAAACAACTTTATAGCCGGGTTGAGCGCTTGCTGTCGGAATTGATTGCAATAAGACTGGGTAATAAGTAAAGATAATGAATAGACTACATTCCTTTTTTCTAAACGCATTGTCTTGCTTGTTCATGCAACAAACAAATACACAGAAAAAACAGCATGTTATGAGCGTTATTTTCTTTATATTGAACTGTTCAAAATCTATTTTTCAATGGGCCTAATTGCTCCGTGACTGAACCATTTGCAGCGATTCTTGATATTCATAGCTTATTCTATCAGCTTCTAATATTTCTATTTTAAAATGCAGCAACAACTGTTTTTGTGTTTCTTGTTACTTCAGCCTTGAGAG
This sequence comes from Yasuhikotakia modesta, assembly GCA_036877545.1. Classification (NCBI taxonomy): domain Eukaryota; kingdom Metazoa; phylum Chordata; class Actinopteri; order Cypriniformes; family Botiidae; genus Yasuhikotakia; species Yasuhikotakia modesta. The sequence goes on along the minus strand of JBAJNP010000680.1, from coordinate 34,774 downwards.
AAATTAATCATTGTAGTCACTGGCCGCTCGTTTATACAGTATGTACATACTGACATTATTTAAAATGTAATTTTAACGTATATAAAAAATAAATAAAAAATAAATTACCTATAAAGCAGTATTAGGTCTACTGTTTTTATTTAGTATATTGGTTAGGTGTATATTTAGTGTCCAATATCTTTAAGTACCAATTTAACTCTAAGAAAATGTGGACATTTTACCCAAACCAGCGTCATTATAGTTTATTGCCAATAGCCATCTCTGTACTCTAAAAGACCTTTTCCTTTGTAAATTCACAGCTTGTAATTGCCATTGATTTTACAGCAGTCTGTGTTGTATTAACTGGGGGTTATATAAGCATACATTGATTATTGGTTGTAAAAACAAGGGTTTAGGACAATTGCAACATATTTGTTCAGGGCTCTTCACATTGTCTGTTTGTTAGCCTGTTCAATAGTGACAGGAGGCTTTAACTGAGTTGGTGTCACTTTAAGACCCTGGGACACAGAATGATGTAATGCCAGTATATTTATCCTACTGGAAACTGTCATTGGTCTCATTGCAGGTGAATCTGCAGGTCACATTAGGTTGCAATCAAGCCAAACTGCTAATCGAAATGTCTTGCAGCCCATGTTTCACCCCCAGTGCTGTAGTGCCTCCCAGCTTTGCTCAAAATGGAATTGTCAGTGTTTTCTATATTGTTGTTTTGTGCTTAGAGGACGTAGCTGGCTGCATTTCTGCAGTGTTTGGCCAGTAGAGCTGTTCAGTGGTGGGCTGTGTTCACTTCTGTTCCCTGTAGGGCAATTGCTAGCTGCTGCCATCAGCACAACTCTTATTAAGCCAGCGTTAGACATGTGGGTTCATAATCTTGGCTCCGGCTCTGCCTTTTCCTACTCTATCTTTTTGGACGTTCTTATTGGCTGCCTCATTTGCCTCATAAAGCTGCTCATACCCACAGCAGGATGAAGCTCAGGGTTCGAGTTTGCAGGTGTGCACCAGTGAATGTCTCTTGACACTTTCAGGTTGGATTGATAGTAACTTTTTGGCTTGGGCCATGATACAAGTCTAAATGAGTGAAATGAGGTGCAGTTTTTTTGCAGGTAGTGTTAATTTATTCCATTTGCTTATTTAGCTAATGGCAAGTTAAGCAGATTGATTTGTGTGACACAAAACATAAATGTATGCATTAGTATAGACACACACACACACACACAAACACAAACACAAACACAAACACACATATTTAAATACATATTCAGTAGTTCTTTATTTATCAAACAGTTTGAAAGCTGAAAGTAAATGCAAACACTGAATTCAATGTAAGTCTGTAAATATTTTCCCCCACATGTTATTTACATATGTAACAAAAAAGTCTATCACTGTCATTGGATGGTGTTCCTATTACGTTTTATGCTAAATATTGTTACTTCAGTTCAGTTCAGTTTGGATAGTGGTTTAGTTCCTTCACATAAGTGTAAATGCCTTTTTTAAACATGTCATTGGAATTATAGATAAATAACAAAATAAAACACTGTTTTTTCTTATGTGTGTTGAAAACACATTTAGTAAATCCCAAATGCCTCACACGCATTAGCATTAATGCTCCATTTTGCTGCCTGAACTGCTGAGCTGTGCTGTTGTCTAGGTCAGGTACCAAAATGATGATATTGTACTGCATAAAAAAGTATAGTGCGCTACTCTTTGACGTTACCTCACAGTATGTTTCCCTTATATGTATGTCTTTCCACCTGCCTGCGAATATGATTGGCCGGGCCCAAGGGGAGGCTGGGAAATCACCTGCTCCATTTAGCCAGGTTGCATTGGTGATGGCGGGCGGAGCCTCCTGCTAGCAGCCCTTTGTGCTGTGCTCCACGCACTAAAACAGTAGGACCCCTGATTAGCATGAATAGAGCTGTCCAGCGTGGGACCTGCTCTTTATGACCATTCTGATTGTTGTTATTTAGCCCTTCTGTGGGTTGAATCGGCGCACCGCCGCGCTGGAAATCTTTCTGACGGCACAACAATTATCTGTTATCTGCATGACCGCAGCAGAAAAGTATTTGTAATTAAAAAAAAATAGAATAAATAAATTATTAACCCCTCCCTAACCTCCACACAACCTTGTTTTGCTCTTTTTCGGTCTCGTTTCACTCTTTTCTCTTTTTCTGTTCTTGCCCTTTTCATTGCTGGTTTTTCATTGGGTGTCGCCCCTGGTCTGAGCCCGGCAGGGAGCCGTGGAGCCGATGAATGAAGTGGCTTAGCCAAGCCGGCCTCCAGCCCTTACAAGGGTCACCCCAGGGAGTCTTCTGTAGTGAGGGGCAGCGGCAGCTGTGTCTGCCCCCCCAATAATCCAGCTTGTGTTGAACTGCATGGGGTGAGCATACATTGAGATATAGAGGGATAGATGAGGAGAGTAAAAGAAGAGAGAGTTTCATCTTCAACGGATTTCATATTTCAGTCCTTGTTTGCACTGTGTGAAAAAGTGTGTTTACACATTTTTGAGTGATACCACAAAAAAAAAACATTGAAGCCTATTATTTTTAAAAATATTTTTTTTTTTAAACTGACATTTTGAGCATATTCACAAAACTGTGATGTAAACTGGTCAGTTAAACATATATATATATATATATATAAAGAGAGAGAGAGGGAGAAATAGAGAGAGCTAGACAGAGAAGGGGAGAGAGAGAGAGAATATATTCAACATATGGCCCAGCCCTACTGTGTATGGGAAAAAGAAGCACATCTCTTGTAGTGTTGTATGAATATTTTAGCTCCATGAGAATGAATGAGCTCTGATGACAATAGACTCTCTCTCTGCTCACGTCTCTGTGGAGGCCTGAAGTGCATGCAAAAAACCTCCAAAAGTCTCACAGCTTGCGTTACAGAGAAAGACAATGGAACTCTCTGCTGACTGTCATTGTTTTTTTTTAATGACCAACACTCACCATAAAACATCTAATAAGCTAAAATTATGTTTTCTTCTCCACCCACTATCACAGGAAATGGGCAGCGCCGCCACAGGAAGTCCCTTAAATTCTGCATCTATTCAAAAGAACTCTGGCAATGAGCTCCATCTGCCATCTTAAGGAGATCTTTAGATGTTTATTGCGTCTTACAACATGACACAAATCCCCATTTTTATATTCCTCCCCTGCGCCCAAACAGCATCCTTTATATAAGAGATGCTCGGCGACAGCCCATCTCAGTGTGCAGTGTTTTTTAAATCCTCTGCTCTTTTCTAAGTGAGGTGTTTTTGTGAAATGATTACACCAGTGGGTCAGTCTGATATATGATATCATTACAATTCCCTGTAAATATACCCTCATTTTTTTCTTTCATTCTGTGAGCAGGAGGCAAACGTAGCGCATGTTTTTTTCTCTTCTTTCTGAGAGAAAGAAGAGTCTCTTAGGGAGACGGCCTATTGACTCTTAGCATGTATGCTTTTCCTGCATATACATTTGCTTATTCACAAATATTCATTTCTTCTGGGCAGGCAAGATGGCAGTTAAAATAAGGCTCCACAGTTTCGCCCCCCTGCAATAGCAAATGGTCGGGAAAATTGAAGCTGTGAAGTTAGCTTTTTATTTTATTTGTGTTGATTTTATCTTTGGACCTGACTGCCAAATGTGTATCTGTCTGTAGGCGGTCATTATTTGAGAATTGTGGGTGATAATAAAAGGCACTGGTGCTGTAGCTCTGCATTGGCATCATTGGGCGAAAAGTCCTTATTTTATAGTAAACTAAGAGCTGTCAGAGAACAAATTTAGGCATACACTTAAAACATTGACTTATTAACCATTTTAGTTGTCTTTCTCCTTTTTTGGAGCTTAAATTGCCAGCCCTCTGCAATAGCGCTTTTAATAATTGCATGTAATTGGACTTCTTTAAAAGTTCTTTAAAGTTTTAAGAAGCTGTACTTTAAAAAGGGCTGGCTAGCGCTGTGATGTTAATCTTACCGAGCTCCTATTAGCATAGCGGCACAGGAATATGACTAAAAAAGAAATGAATTAAGCTTTGTAAATTCAAGCTGGCTTTCTATCAGTTTTAATGCCCTCGCTCGCTAATGAAGAAATCTGCAATAATTGGCACAGGTAGTTTTTACAAGCACCTTCTGTGGAAAATTAGCACGTCACAGTTAGGTAGGAGTGAATCAACAGTATCATTGCTACCATAAACGGGCGTTTGCTACTCTCTCTCTCTCACTCTCTCTCTCTCTCTCTCTCTCTCTCTCTCTTTCTCACTTCCTTCCGCCCCTGTTAGCGAGTCTGTTCACACCTGCATTAGGGCACAGGCCTAAATTACTTCCCGTCTTAGTCAAAATTAACCGCTATGTCTTGTTTGATATTTGAATGGAGTTGTCTAAAATTGGCGCTAATTTGCATCTAATTACGCAACGATACCGAGACATATTTGCCATCAGCATTATTTTATAAGACATAATTGTGCATTCCTAATGAGTCCTGACGCTTCAAAATGTTATGGCTATTGACAGCACGCTTTCAGCGAAACAGGTGCATCGTGACCCGTCCTGTATTAATGCCAAAAAGACCTGATGTACAGTTTAATAGTACATTATCACCATTTATTTTGACTGATTGTTGCATTGGTTTTAAAAACAGTTCCACTATTTTCACAAAGTACCACTATTGTTTTTTCATAGCCATGTTTCTATCCATCATCTAGCCATCATGTCTTTATGGTCCAGTCATAAAAGAAAAGAAAAAAGGAGATTTTCTGATTATGATTAATTTTAAAGCATACTAGGAACCCAGCGTCCAAGTGGTTAGAAAATCAATAGCCCATTACAACTTGTTTCATGTCATTTAATTCATCCACAGGTTTGGCAGAAACAATATCTATATTTACAGGTGAAACATTGTAATAATAGAGTGATTGTACTTGAGTTTTATTACTGTTATTTCACAATACAGAAGGCTCTAATTTAATTGTGTGGTTGTGAGTATGTGTATTGTAAGTACTGAACAACCTTTATTATCTTTTATTATTGTGACAGTAGACAGGATTGTTTTTCACTGCTCATTTACTTCCAGATTGATATGAAACAGATTTTTAGCATTTTCAGAGTGCAGGGATTGTGTTTTTGCCCAGGCTTCTGTAAAGTCCACGCACTGATGCCACCCCAGCCATGGCACAAGCAGATGCTGTCTGGCTATTCTGTCGCTAAACCATCTGTGATGCTCCCGCTAACAGCATATTAATCTACAACACCAAACTATCCTGCCCTTGGAGGGAATTAAAACAAAAATTTTATCTGCTAGATAAATTGTGCATCAGAGCGGGAAAGCGTATGTGTGTGTTGTATATCGAACCTTTCTTAGACTCTAAAAGCTGTCTCTCTATTATTGGTTTAGCAAAAATGAATTAGCGTTGAGAGCTCAGCATTTTGGCAGTAATCTCTGTGCCACGGCTCCTCTCATGTCCAGAAGTCTCTTGACCCCTTGTGGCCCCCGAGGTCACGCCCTTTCTTAGATTTGGCTTTCAGGCCTGTCAGCATAGAGTCTGGTCTGGAAGTAAAGTGACATGTTCCCTGATTGATGTTGACCCCTTATTGAACTCGCACCCCCACACAGACCACTGTCCACAGGGGACGACTGTGGGGTTTTAACCACCAATACTTCTCAAAGACACACACACACACACACACACACACACACAAAACCATCATGCAAATGCTTTTGTATAGAGATACTATTTTTCTCTGAGATTATGCTATTATCAAAGCAGACCAGGTCATGGGGCTGTTGTCAGAGGTGGACTCTTAGTAACAATGTCCTTGTTACAAAAGGAGCCCCACTATGTTTTTTATGCTGTATCCTATGGTCACCTGAAGCAAGTGAGACCAACTGATACAGATTCTGTTGTGTAACTCATGAATTAAAACTGCCCTGCCAGGCCATAAATAATATTAGTATACTGTCTGTCTGTCTGTGTGTTTTATAACAGGAGACAGAGGGGGTAGAGAAAGAGAGAGAGATGAGTCGCGACTGTAGCGGAAAGTTCAAACAGCGTGTGTGCGTGTGGCTTGTTTGCACTGTGGCTTAAGAGTGCTGTGGGGTGCTGTATTCACCAGGGGCTGCCGGGACTGGCACGGTGTGAGCAAACAGCCTTCTGTATTCCACGGCCTCCTCCGTGCGGGCATCAGTGGGAATATGAGAACGTGAAACAGAAAGAGACTGCAATAGAGGAAGGGCCCGCCGTACACACATGACCTGCATTAGCATACCCACCTGTTGTCGTCCCTCTGAGACTCCGCATCAGTTGTCAGTCATTCTGTGTGGTTCTCGTCATCGGCCGTGTCAATCTCCCCTCACTGCCGCCACAAAGTTCCGTCACTGCGGAGTGGACTGTTTACCTCATTACACAACCTTCTCAGAGATAGTAAACAGCTGGTGCAGGCAGGCAGGTGAGCAAATAAGCAGGCAAATAGGAAGAAATATTGAATGTTAAGTGCAGTACCTGGGGACAGACGAGAAGTAATGCACCCCGAGCGAATTAGCTAGCGGTAGGATCTGTTTCTCCATCGTGACGGTCCCTCAACACTTCAGTGACTGAAAGATATACTCGTCCCCTTGCTGCTACTATGCTTAATTTGCAACTTAATGATCTAGCGGGCCGCTCCACTAACCAGCGCTCACAAAAACTCGCAGCAGCACTGTCAATGCTAAAGTCAAGCTTGGCAGGGCGCGCCGGTATTCAGTTTGTCGCTATGGGTTTTTTTTTTTTATGGAGAGCGACAACCGCACGTACGTTCGCATACGCAGAGGGAGCTCTTCCGTTGCACTTTGAACGCAGCGAACAATAGAAAAAAAAACTGATTTCTGTTTTGTTTTCCCTTCTTTTGCTCTCACCCAGAAAACAAGTGTAATCTGCATTGTAATGCGAAAGCATGCAGAGCAGAGAAGCATGTAAAAAAACATAATTAAAAAAGCAAAAACACCACCGGAGACAAGACTAGCATTTCTGGTCACCAGCTTATGTTGTTTTTAATGTTGGATCTCAGCATGGGATGCTAGTTCCTTGTCAGGATTTTTAACTAGTTACTAACCAACCGTTAAGATTGTTTGCTGGTGAACAGCATTTGCTATGCTAGTCCACCAACCTGACCAACACTAAACCTGTCAGAGAAAGCAATGTTGGTCTGTGTAAACCTTTTCGAAAGTGACAAATTATGTTTGCTATTAGAAATATGCCTAATACAATGTGCATGCAGAGGTATGAAAGCATTTACAATTAATTACAGAGATTTTTGAAGACAACCATTGTTGAGTTACTCACTTTGTTGTGAGTTTAGGTTACTCCAAGCTATCCATGTACATGGTTTTAATGAGTCCTTAATTTCAAGCAGGAATCAATCTCCTCTTTGTACAGTATTGTGTACGCATTCATATGCTCTTGTGTGTATCTGTGTAAGAATGTGTGGTGGTTTCTTTGTCGTACAGAGAATTTCTTTCAGGAAATTATCAGTGAAAATGTGGATTTGTTTACAGTGAGCTGTCATATATTAATTGGTGTTTGACTTAACATGTCATTAACTGCTGTATGCTGTGCATGTGTTTGTCTGTGTGTATCCACACAGTGTGTCAGTATAGCTCCCCTCATGTGTACATTAAAAACTAACAAACATATGTGCACACAATATATAGATATACAGATATTGCAATATATATAATAGGAATGTATATGAGAATAAAATTTTAAGATAAGAACATTAAATTTATACCAGAATTTTCATATATAATATATATGAATATAACCCTAACAGAAAATGCTCTGTATTTCTACAATTTTAAAACAAACCATTATTTGTTATATTTAATAGCGTGTTACAAGTAAGGATGTTCCTAAAAGTTTTTTAGATTTTTCAGGTTTTGCTGACAATCATATACATATCATATTTTTCATAGACATTTATTATTTTTATAAAGATGCTTATTATTATTATTATTATTATACACAACAGACTAGCAGTAATTTGCAATGGGAGAATTAAAACAACTATAAACTATAGCCAAGAAACCCTCTCCCACACAGACACACAAAGATATATATGCAAACAAGTGCATCTGTTGCCTGTTGTCGGCACATTTACACAAACAGAACATTGAAAATCCATCTGATCACATAAATACATAGCATATATACAAAGTAGTGCGTATGCTGACAGTCTGAGAGTACATGTAAGCAATGGGCTGCATTGCTATTTTCAAACCAGCCATTGCATTTTAGCAAATAATAATTGTTATAATTAGAAAAAAGAAAATGGCAATATTACACAACAGGGCCAACCCAGACCATCAGAACAATACATTATTGTTTAGTAATGGCTAGTGCTAAATTCTCTCTCTCACACACTCTTTCTTTCTTTCTTTCTTTCTGTCTGTCTGTCTCTCTCTCTCTCTCTCTCTCTCTCTCTCTCTCTCTCTCTCAGTATAATAGAAAGGCTAATAGGCTGTCCTGAAACATGCCTGCAGGGGCTGGTCATAAAGTCATGCATTTATGCACAAATGTGTTCTGTTCACACCGGACTTGTTTCCAGCCATGCTCCTAAATCAAACAAAATGGCCCTCAAACTTTTTCATTATGTACCACTGGACTCCAGTTTAAGTCCACTGGTGTAGTTTCACTTCCAAGATTTTGGCAATTTTGAACCACAAAAGTGGCTGAAAATGTAATTGGCCTCAATTAGGTGTGTGCCTGTAATAATTGCAATTAGAAGCTGGGCTTTCTGAGGTGTAAAATACAGAGGACAGGCACAAATTAGGCCTTTTTTCCTTAATTGTGAGGTACCTTTGTGTGAGGAAAAATGTAACTGGATTATAGTTATTACTCTGTATAAATTGTGTGTCTGTGTGTTTGCAGAGGAGAGACTTTCTTAAAGAACAGCAATGCTAAAACTTCAGAAACGGAGATCTGTGTCAAGGTGGGCTTCCTTATTCCCCCTCAACAGCAGCAGTAACAGCTGCAGGCTCGGGGAGTCTGTGTTTGTGTTTAAGGTGTGTGTGTGTTTATGGGGGTTGGTTGGGAAAGAATCCCTCTGCTTCCAGCTTCCAAATGGTTAATGCAGCTCGGATGCCCCTCCCATTCCCCCCACCTTCGCTGCTGTCTCCCCTCCCAAAGTATCAGATTGACGGAGGCTCAGCCAATAGCGTGCGCCGGGACCAGCCATGCATGACGGGGGCTCCACCGAGGGCTGCAAACCTCCCAGTACATCAGCAGCCTCTGTGATCAGCACAGCCTGCGCGTAAGCGAGCGAGCGAGCAAGTGAGTGAGAGAGTGAGACAGAGAGAGACCAAGCAACAGAGGCGAGTGTTAGTAAGAGAGAGATAATCAGTCTGCGTGATGCTTGTTTAACCACTCTGTGGGCAATTACGACAAAACAAGTCCATCTCCTCACCTGTCATCTTACGTTTTTCATCTTTTCTTTTTTCTTTTTCTCTTATTTTTTTCACGTTGAGTTTCAGATCTTCAGCGGGAACATTGGAGCGCAAATCTTACATTTGCCGTGTTTAGGTTTCGCAGTCGTGCGCGTGTGTGTGTGAGTGCGGCTGTGCTTGTGTGTGGAATGGGAACAGGACCTTAAGTATTCTGTGCTGGGTCTTAATGAACCTCTACAGCCCTGGAGTGGGGGGTTCATTTTAACCCTTCAGGTCATCGCTGGAGGAGCCCTGACCAAGGTAACAGAGAAACGCCACCCCCTCTCACCCCCCATCAATGCATGCTCCTAGACTGAACTGTTGTGCTGTCCGATCTCTCTCTCAATCTCTCGCTTAGTTCTCACCTCGTACTCCTGATGTTTTCTCATTTTACTCTCTCATTTTAAGTCTTTGTCTTTATTATCTAAACGTGTGTGTGCATGGAGCAGATGAGAGCTGTTTTCTTACTGTTCCAATATGAATGTAATTATGTAATGTGAAATTTTGTAGTCAGAAAAATCATGTAGTTTGAATAAGAAACACTACAGGGACAAACTCCTAAGATAAATTTTCTATTAAAACCTTTTTTATTTGTTGTGTGTGTCAGGTTTTAAAAAACACTATTTGCAGTGTTAATCAATAGTCTCACGTGTGACAGAACATCAGCGCAGCATTTATGAAAATCACTACATACGCTTTGAGTAACTAAAACCCCAACTGTGATGCTTGAGAAAACACTCAATCTGAGGATTTATTTACTGTTGGTGAGGACACGTTTTTCCTCTTATTTTTCCCTCTGGATGCATTTTTGATCGGCTTTGAGGGAGTAGACGTAGCTGTGGCTCATGCGACCGCCGCGTGTTGTAGCTCCACAATAGACGTTTACAGTGCAGCTAATTGGAAACAGCTACAGCGTGGAATTTCTCGCACGCTCTGCTACCTTTTCAATTGAACCGCTCTCACTGTCCGCTTCTCCTGCCCATTTGATGGATGGCGATGAATCTGATATCCGCACCTTTCTTTAAAGTGTAATTATGGGATTTCGGACACAAAAGCTTTGATGAATGTGTGGATACCTGCAGTATAATCAGTTAGTTAGGAACACATTAGTGCCACCAATTTTTCTTCTTATTCTTTAATTATCTTTGTTTGTTTTTAGTCTCTTCGTTTATGTAAATTTGATACACAGCTGTGTTGCAGTTTTGTGTGTGTGTGTTTGCATGTGTTTGTGTGTGTGTGATTTCTTCTCTTTGCTGGTGTCCGCCGTGGCTAAAGTTCTCCTGCACTTTTCACAGCATCAAATTATTTTCATTTGTAAGCTCTGAAGAGAAAGAGGAAATAATGAGAAAAAGTGATCCAGTGTGTGTATCAAGTGTGCCGCAGAGCATGTGACCCCAGCGCTGTGAGGAATAAGCTGTCAGGACGGCTATAGAGTTGGAGGCCGTGTGTGGAGGTGTTTAATGTCCCTTTTGCAGCAGGCGTTACTGCACGGTTCCACTTTAAACCCTGTATTGGCTCACGTTTGATTTATGATCACGCTTATCTCGTCTGATTCCAAACAGAAAAGCGATTTCAGAGCTAAAGGAACTAATAGTCTTTTTTTAGGGGGCGAAAAGGAAAAAGCCATCTTGCTGTTCTTTAACCCCCCCACCCTCACCTCATACTCCTGTGTCTTCCTATTTCTCTTTCTGTCGCTTACAAATGGGAAGCGATCTCCTAGCAACCAAAGTTCTTTTGCTTTGTGTGATATATGTTCAGCGTGTGCAGTAATATGGCTGATGGAGTGCGTTACTGGAGATGGTGCTATTACTCAAAGAATAAAAGTTTCAATTACCTTTGATACCGGCCCATAATACAAGCTGATTTACTATGCTGTGAAATGAGCCAGGTCACATTTTCTTAACCATATATTTTTTGTTATATTATTTTTTAGTACATGATGATGAGGAAGGGTGTTTTGGACACCCTGGGTGAGAAGCGAATCGGGTCACCGGGAGTCTCCTGGTTGCTCATTTAAACATTACCAAGCCTCATATTTAATTCATGCAGGAAAAAATTGGTTTGGGTTGGAACCGTGCGTATGACGGTTTAAATAAAAAAGAGAAAGTTGGAGAAATCGTTGCGGCCCAGGCATCCTCGCCCTCCACCTCCCATTGTGGCGCTGTCTTCTAGAGACTTCTATGGAAATCGTGTTTCTCTCATTAAAATAGGAAAAAATGGAATATCAATGAAATAAATTGCTGCATTGTGGGATGCACCAGGAAGAACTGGGAATGATTGACATTTTTCCGCACCTATTTTTTGTCCGCTAACGGAGTAAAGCACCATCCTCCATTTCCTTTTTTCTTTTTCTCCAAGTTAATATCTCACAGAGCTGTCAGTTTGATCTTTGTTATCTTTCTCTTCTTGCTCATTATCCTCTTGTAAGAAACAATAGAGGTTGATAGGCACTTAAAAACTACAAAATATAACGTGAGATGGGATGAAAGGTATAGTCTAATATCCTCCACAAAACAGAGCGATGCACAACATCATTTACAGAGAGAACGACTGAGATTTACAAAGGAAGATAAATGAAGAGAAAGCAGATGGAAAAAGAGAAAGAAGCAGATGAAGGATGAGGTGTGTGTGGAGGAAGGAGGTCTTATCTGGATTGGTGTCCAGATGAGGAGGATCTCGGTTCTGCCGTCTCGAAGGAGAAACATCTAGCAGTAATCAGGCCCAGTGCTGAACGGGAGCAAACGAGAAATTGAGGTTGTAGCTACTGTGAACCCAGATTACATCTGAGACATTATTGATCTGTTTTATTTTCTCATCACAATTCTTGTTTTTCTACTGCCAAACACACACACAACAAGCATTAAAAGGTTAAAATATTATTAAATGGTATCTTAACAGCTTGTTTGCTGACTTGGTCCTGAGATCTTTTAAATACGTTTTTTAGAGCTGTGGGTTTTTCTTTCAGTGTTAATGGGAGTAATGGATTTTAAAATTTGTTTTCCAATTGATATTCCAATTGAACGTATTTAATAATGACCTAGTCTAAACAAATATTGTTTTACAGTATTCAGGGATATAGACATTATTTACTTTATGGTATTATTTATATATTTTTTATAATTTTTATAGTGTTTTGTTCTATAAAGATGTTTAATTTTTAAATAATGTTAAATATTTAAATATTAAATTATACAAATAGTAGTTTTCTAACTTTTTAAAGTTTTTTTATTGTTTTACTTTTATACTTAATAACACATGGCTTGTACTTTTTTATGTTGTATGCTTTTATAGTTTTATCACCCAAGAATAGTTCTCATAGCTCATGCAGGTGCTGTTATTTTTTACTACAATTTGTATTTTTATTGTAGTTATGAAATTATTTAATCACCTGATTTTAACTTTATTTCAAGTTCTGTTGAAAATGGTGAGCCAGAATAAATGAGCACACACACACACACACACACACACACACACAGACACACGTCTATTGTTAAGACTTCTATTGTTTTACATACACAGCTAGTTGTAAACACTATGAACTTACCCACACTCCAAGAGAAACCTTTCTGCATTTATACAATTTTCCAAAACATTTTTTACTGTATATTTAGCATGAATAAGACATGTCTAAAAGGAGGTTTTGCTCAGATTTGCTTAGATTTTAAAACTGTTGTTATGCTAAAGAGTTATATTACAACATTGGGTTAAATAACTTCACATTAAATGCCACTGTAAATATCAGGATTATATTAAGGCCAATATTTTATACAATGCAGAACAGCTTTTGCTCTCCACTGTACCAGACAGACATACATTTAGCATAAATAATACTTTCACAATTAAACCTAATGGTATTTAGAAAAAATATATTTTTTTCTTTAACCATTAGAATAATCAGAAGCAAAAATTAAAAAGTAAAATTTTAGGCAAAATGAAGTGTCTATGATTAAAAGTTCCTAAATTATTTGCGTTTTATTTATTCTTAATAAATTAAGAATTTTCTGTAAATGTTTATTTCTGCTGCACAATCTGTGTTGGGCCACTGGTGTGTGTGTGTGTGTGTGTGCGTGCGTGTGTGAGTGTGTGAGAGTGAGAGAGACTGCTGTGTCGGGTGCTGGACTATGACAGAGTGATCAGCTTAGTGAGAGAGAGAGGCTGCTGGGCTGCCGGTAATGGCTACTGAGGGAGGGAGAGCAAGACGATTCGTCAGCCCTGAACGAGGGGTCGGAAAGGTCAGGGTCCAGAGACACCACCATTTGCAACAAACCATGTATGCATCCGTATACACACATGCATAAATGCTGCAGGTTGAACTCACTGTATTACTCCAATTGACAGTCAAACATGCCGCTTTGTCACTACAGGGATTATGTTTACAGCTTGAATTTCTTTGTCAGCTATTTGACATGCATGTTTGCTTCTTCATGTGACTACTGTACTGTACTGTACTGTAACTAGATTACAGTATGTCCACTTTCCCTTGGTGTCTTTTTTGTTGCTTTCTCCGCTTCTAGAGCCCCTTCAACTCATAATAGCTGCAATATTAAGTGTTGAGGAGCAGGAAAGATTAAACTATGCAATAGCTCATACGCCAGGCAGTACAGTCATGTTTAACAAATCAGAGGCACTGCAGAGCAAGTCTGTGTTCAGGGCAATGCGCCTGTTGAAGGCGGTGAAACAGATTTCAAATGAGATTACACTGACATGGAGGAAAAGAGATGTCGTTTCATAAGCAGCCGAGCTACAGTTAAATGACTGCGGCCACACTTCATTGTCCTCACGGTTCCAAACGCTCATTAAGGTGATTAAATGAGCATTACTGTCAGTGGGGTGGAAGAGAATGGGTTGTCTTGATAGATGCAACCCAGAACATCTTGCTGGTGCAATGTAGAGCACTTCTGAGGGGGATTTAAGGGAGAGCTGAATGTTCTTTGCCCCCTCTGTGTCAAAAATCAGCCTCCAGAATTTGCCAGAGGGGGTTTTAGGAGCTACAAGCGAGTGACCCCGTGGCAAGGAGGCAATCATTGGCGGGTGGAGAAACTGTGCTCCCTTTGTCCACAACAATCTCCGTCCACTGCAGCGTCCGTGTGAAGTGTCATCACAGAACTCGTGTCCAGATTCCTCAGGCCACACAGGAATGACAGGCAGTTCTGCGTTCTCATTGGTTGAAGACTAGATTGAGGGGTGTGATGTGCCCAATTGCTTTTTGTTTCTTAACAAAGCAGCCAATAGTTATGAGTAAACATTGACCAGGTTTTGTGTGTCATTAAGTCATTAACACTGTTTGCATGGTGTTAGTTGTTTAACAAAGCAAACAATGGCTAAGTTAAAAGTCTTATCATAGTTTGTTATTTCATATTTTTATAGACTTTAATATGTGATTAATGAAATTATGTATATAATTAAGGGAAGGAATTAATTAAGGTTGGAAACTACAACTACAGTGGCCATTTTTTCTTTTTCAGTTTAATTGTTTTCATGTTGAATGTTAATGGGATGTTACCAGTGCTTGACCAACGGTTATTTTAAAAAGCTGCAAAAAGCCACGCATCTATGATAAGCGGTGCACCAGGCAATTAGCTTTAATTTCAGTATTTGACATAGTTCAAAACAAATGAGGACAAGCATTGTGAAATAACCGGACTCATAAGCATTGCTAGTCAGAGAGGATTACATTTCTCAAAGGACCCCTGAGTTAGCCAAAATACAACACGTAATTTCCTCCATAATTCTTACAGAGGTTGTGGGACAAACGCAGGCATGTTTCAATTCACAAAGTATATCTGTACAACTCCACAGAGGAATCCACTACTGTCCGGGTCAGTCTTTTGAGATGTGACTATGCAATACCAATATTGAGTCTGAATAAAAATATGCTTACTGTACTTTTTTCATTTTCATTACCGTTGGTGCTTATTTTTAGTAGCACTGGTTTTATTAAAGTAGTCTGTCTCTCTCACTCTCTCTCTCTTCCTATGTGCTTGCTTGAATGCCCTTGTTGTAGGTTGAAGTCATTTCAGTAGTTTATATATGACAGTGTTCCCGCGCACCAGTAGTTAGTGCTGTCCTTCCCCTAGCACCACAAGTTACATAAATCAAGTCTCTCTCTCTCTCTCTTTCTTTTTTCTTTCTCTCTTTTTCTTAATTCAGTTTTTAAGTGTGTTTTTCTGGCATGCCAAAAGCTGTACACTTGTATCACCAAAGGATTTGCCGCCGGGCCGCGTACCATGATAAAGTACAACAACAGCAGTGCGAACATTTATTTACAGTAATATTTACATTCATATTCACAAAGGACAATAAACAAAACAAAAGTAAATAAAATGAAACGTAAGATAAAATTAATGTGTAAACAGAAATGCAGCGACAAACAAGAGATCAGAAATCCTCCCTGTCTTTCATCTTTTTTTTAGTCAGATAATGCTGTGCTGACCTTTTTTATAAAGTTGGTTATTTATTGCTTGTTCCAACTTCAGTCAGCTCAGTCGAGCTTTAAAGCGGCTGTGACTTTTCTTTGCATATTTTTCTGCATGATTTGTATATTTTTATCTTCTCGCCCGTGTCTTGGTTTCTCTATTCTTTACAGTCAGTAAAAAAAAGATTTTAGTTCCAGTACAATATGAGAAACACAGGCTAGCCAGAGCCCTACAGCCCCACACCAGAAAAAGCATTTGAAATTCAATGTTTCTAATGCAAACACATGCAATCTCTCTCAAATTATTTCTAATTTGGTACAACTTTAGCGTAAATATTGAAACAGAAGAGCTCATAATGGCTAATGTTATGGTATATTTTGCATAATTATTGCAGCTCATTGACAGCTATATATGCAGCTGTCTAGATGCTGTTTGTTCTGTCATGCCACCATGTAATTATATTGCAACAATATGTTTGATGCAATGAAGAAGATAAAACTATCAGTACAGTTTTTTAAGGCAAACACCTCCATGTCAATTCTGTATGCATGTGAGCACACACACACACTCACTCACTCACTCTCACACACACACACACACGTCTTTTTCTAGCGCTTTTTCTTTCTGGCCATTTGAATTCAGCTGGGTACCCCTGCTGGTTCAACACTGAAAAGAGGAGCTTTTGATAACTCCAGAAAAAAGAAGTTTAAATATTTCTTCCTCATTGGTAAAAACCAGCCTCAGTTTCACTACAGTGTTACAGTACGAGTCCAAATTTAACACTCACCAAGCATTACATATAAGTACAAGTATATTTGGCAAATAAATACAAGTTTGTCAGTAAGGTTATAATGACCTGTAACAATACACAATTATGTCAATTGTTCGTGATACTAAACTGCCTGTTGCAAGAGTTTTTACCTATCTGAAACATTTACCAAATGTTTTTCAACTTTCCTCCACATTTTGTTATTTTTCTCCAGAATTCCATGTGGCGACCGACATGTGAAATACGCCATCAAACCAAAAATATTAGGGACAAAATAACAATGTGTTTAAATGACACATCCAGGCAAAAATAATGTTCTTCAATCTCTCACCAATATGCAAGAAGAATAGTAAATACAAGCGTTTATATTTTGTTTTGTTTATATAATACATTCAATGCACCACCAGAAATAAATATTTGTGGCTGGTAAATTTCTCATTTTTTTCCTATTGGTAGGTGTGACAAAAAGTTAATCGTGGAACTTGTGTGTGCATGCATGTGTGTGTGTGTGCATGTGTATGTGTGTATGTGTGCATGTGTGTGTGTAGAAAATGAAAGAAGAAAATAAAGTGTGAGAGAACGAGAGAGAGAGAGAGAGAGTGAGTGAGAGAGATGGTAGCAGCGAGCTGCAATTTTCCCATGTGCTCGCCACATCGCCAGCACATTCTGTTGTTGTGTTTCTCTGCTTTGTTTGCTAATGATGTTTGTCAGACAGGGTAAAAAGGTTCTAACTACTGATGCCCACAATATGACCGCTGTTCCATTTATTTTCTTTGGCCTATAGCAGGCGGTGATTTGCGTCCCTTCTCTGTCTTTAATCACAGCCGATACCGAATCAGTCACTCTGTCCCTGCTCTATACGGGCCATCTGAGGTGATCTCATTCAACCAGCGGCCCAAGGAAAGAAATTAAATGTCATCCGAGTGAGTGCTTTTATACAGACAATGTAGAAGGTGGCTGTTATCAAACAACGAAAAAAAACCAGTGATGATGTCATTGCACGTTCCGCACTTCCAGTCCTGCTGGGAAAATATAATAACAGATAGATTTTTGCGGTTGGATTTTAAGTGGTTGCCGCCACAAAGCTAGAGTGTTGCTTTTCTGTTGCTATGGAGTGTTTTTTTTTGTTCTTTGTGGTTGTTAGGCTGATTAGTGTGATGGGTGGTTGCTTATTGGCCTAAATCAAAAGAGCCTATTTTTAAGACTTTGTGCTAACCAAGACCCTAGCTGTGACACACATCCCTTCTATACTGTATGATTTTTCTGGTCATAAACAGTAATAGCACTCCATACCTCAACAAGCTTCGAAAATTTGAGGGTCATTCATGTCAGTAGCACAAATGGTGTGGGATGAGTTACGATTTGAAGTGTGGATCTGTAACGGTTACTGTTCGCAATTACAGCAAATGGGAGAGCGATACAATTCTATGGGTCTAGAAAGTTAAGAATGTTGAAGCTACACAAGTAGCAGAATCAGTTTAAACATCTGCATGTGTCAGTTGTAAAACGGCTTCATCACAGTGTGATTCATTACAGAAAACAAACAAACATGGGAGCATTTGTCTGGCTCTCGAACAAACCTCACAGAATAAGACAGCTTGATGTCCACGACATGTAGCTTGACCGTGAGGTGTTTACTGGGCAGGGCACAACAGACAAAAGTTCAGAGACCACCGCTGCACATTACCATAGACCCTCAAATCAGCTAACCTTTTTTCATGTCCATATATGGAAAGCATAGGGTTTCCTAATTTAAATTGTATAAATGATAGATTGACCATCATTTACAGTAGGATGACGTAAATGTGTGTTAATTTTTAAGATTCAGGTATTCTGATAAGCTGTAACAATTCCAGTAATAAAATTGTATGTATTTAATGTCAGACTCTTTGAAGATTTATTAAGAATAACACTTTTTTATTCTATTGGAAATATTGCAATGTATAGATAGACATATACTTTAGGTGGATTTATAACTACCGAAACACAACTTCAAACTAAATGGCTTTAAATCAGAAGCGAAATATGCATGTTAATGCAAAACAAAGGCTTATTTACAGACCAGTTCACCCTCTCAAGGTTATTTGTCTTCATGCGTCTCTTTTAGTCAGCAAATTAGCTCTAAGGAAAAGGCATTCATTACCATGATACCAAGCAGATATAGGTTGCAGGCTATCAAGAAAAAAAAAATGTACCGTATCCTCTCTAAGCCTCATTAATTACAGACAGTAATTTACAGTCTGTGTGCAGATGGGGCCAGTCCACAAGAACAGTGGATGCATACTATACCATACCATACCATACCATACCATACCATACCATACCATACCATACCATACCATACCATACTATATATATAAATATATACTATATCATACCTTACTGTACTATACCATACCATTCTATACTATACTATACCTTACTGTACTATACTATACTATACCTTACGGTACTATATCATACCATACTATGCCATACTATACTATAGCATCCTACCACTTTTTTGGGTTATTCAACCACAGACTGAAAGGCATGGCTTGAATGGGAAAAACAGCACTTCTCACCGATGCTGACATGGCAAAGCATTCCACCCAATCTGTTGTCTGGCAACACTAGCCAAAAGTCAGCCTGCGGGACACAGGTAATGACAGAATAGAGATGCAACAGATGAAGGGATGATGGAATGACAAATGCTAGACTGCAGGCTGCAAAAAAAGATGGAATCTCTGCTGATGGCGCGTCTGGCGTGCCACCTCAGCCGCGTTTGAGGAGTTCTCACAGAACAATCCCCAGATGTCTGCGCTTTCATTCTTTTCAGAGGTGATGAAATATCCTGGGCTCTTGATTTCAACAGTGAGAACATATGTGAGTTGGTGCTCAAACATGCTGGAAAGGATTCTGATGAAATGTAGTCAGTAGTTCTTCTTTTAACTCGTCTTCCAAAGGAAAATATGGGAAAGAAAGAGAGAGTGGGAGAAAGGACAAACCAGGAATGGATTGCGGATCTGGTCACAATTAGTGAAACTGAGAGCTGGGCTTTCAATGCCATCTCAGAGTAGCCATTAGAGAGCGAATTCTCACTCATACACAGACCAAAACACTATAGATGTATTTTTATACTTTTTTATAATGTAGACTCACTTGACTTTTCAACAAGCCTTACCTTTCAAATGAGACCTTTATGCGTTTTAGAGAAATAGCCGGAGTCATTTACAGTTCCACAGAGTCATTATATATACGGTTATTATCCACAGTTATTTTATCTGCATGTTTTTTTTAGAGGTGGAAATTGCTTGCGTATTGGTCGTACACATTTCTCTTCAAACATGATGGTAAACATTAGGGTAAACGAAAACAAAATCATTTACAATTAGTGCCAACATACTTCCTCATTTCATTTATCATTAGCGTTTAAAACACGTTCTTAAAACATTCAAATACATGTGCAGCCTACATGGGAGTTTGGAAAGGACTTGTTTTTGTGGATTGTGAATTTTTTGGATTGATGTTTCTCTCCATTTGGAAAGTGACTGAAGGAACGTTTCTTATTGGTCAGGGTCAGGTTGCTTTGGTTGAATTATGACGGTGCCCTCAGATCTTCATGTTTCTCCTCTCATAATAACCCTTTGTTGAGAGACAGGTGCAGAAATTCCTCAGTAGTTTGTACATGAAGATCCACAGTCTTCAAGAATCCTTGTAATGTTGAAGCAAAGATGGGGTTCATATAATCGCTCTTTTATATACGATGTCAAAGAGTGCTGATGGTATATGGCTATGACGAAATTAAAGCCTATTAGACTATTGTCTAAAAAGTGGACAAGCGCTTCAGTGTTTTCAGGACAAACTTCCAGTCTCAATAGGAGATTCGTATGCAAATGTTTGTTGTAATTAAAGCATGTTTACAGTTGCAAACAGCAGGTCAGCTGGTGAGATCGGGGTCACGGTTTCCTGAGAGCCCCTTTGATCGAAGCAAAAAAGGTCTGAGGTAACAGCTAACATTTAAGCGCTTACACAAGCGATGGGTAGAATGAAAGAGGATAAAAATTGACAGAAAAGGATAGGGAAGAGAGAGAGAGCATCCTTATCTTTCTATTAAAATGCTAATACATTTAAATGATCTGCCAATTGAAGCAGCGCTTGTTTTATTTGCTTTATTTGTTTTAATCCCACACTTCAAAAGCCACACTGAAAGTTAATACACTCGAGTGGGACAAATATCACACGCATACATGCGCACACTCGCAGACATGATTTGAATCCCTAACATGCAATAAGACAGTTTGACATTTTGGCTTCTGATTTTAATTGGAGTCAACATGCTAACACATCACTCCACTACCACACTGGGGAAGTGACCATGGCTTGATGTATTGCATGTATCTGACGGGTTCCCGCGTTGGCGCAAGCGCTTGGCGGCCTGCTCCTGTCCGTCTGCGTTTCTGGCTTTCCATTAGCCTAAAAGCACTCGGGCGGCACAGGTTGAAGTGCGCAGAAAAGCAGCCGTCTTTTCCAGCCCTCTTATATGAGCACGCATGAGAAAGTTTAAAGAATAGGAGCTATTTCAGCAGCGTTCACCTCAGGCTCACTCAGTGGATGTACAGAGCCTTTAGCATAAAGATCTTACAGGAAGGCAGATGAAAATGAGATTGTAGACTTCACCCTCAGTGTTAGCGGATGTGTGTGTGCGCACACGTGGGGGTGTTTGTTATTGTGTTGTCTTAACCTTGGGTTACTGAGCTGGAGGGAACAAATGTGGTTATGCATTTCTATATAATAACTTATTTATTTGTTTTATGCATTTATCTTGATGCAGGGTTGAATATTAAATGGAATTCATTGCTGTCACAACCCCATCCCCTTGCCTAAAGGGGTCTTTTGCATTTCAGAGCCCACAGATGACTTTTCATGGTCAAATTTACAGTCATAGGAAAGATAAGCATAGAAAATAAAACGTACAAATTAGACGAGTGTAAACAGGCCTCCGACAGTAACTGCTTGTTAGAGCACAGACTGAGTTATGATATCCTGTGGATATATTTAATGCAACGTGATTGAGGCATTTTTGCCACTTGGATGCTGTATGTTAAACTGACAATATTTACTAGTTATAATTGCAGTTTTTTACAGCATCATTTTAAGATGTAAGTGAGAGTGAAAGCAAAAATAGTCATATAGATTGTGAAGGGCAATATATATTTATAAAAAATGAACTGCTTGCTCAGCTGCTCAAATCAACTACATGCTACATTTAATATTTATAGAATATTTTTTGAATGGGTAATAATTATTAGAAAATATGCTTAACCAAATAGCTGAGGCATTCATTTATAAGTGCACTTTAAGTTCTGTTCAGGAATTAAGTTTAAGTTCAGGAATTCAGCTAAAATACTTACTTAAAATACTTAGATTTATTCATAAATTTACAGTTCTAATATATTTACATCAAATACAGTATACTGTATTTTTTGCATATACTGCACACACACACACACACTCACGTGTATATCCAAATATCCCCATATATCTGCTCAGTCTATTTCAGTGTCTTGTTCTCATTGCTCTGAACTCACACTGTGATTGCTGACTAAGTCTTCTGCTGTGAGCCGGGCTTTAGTTTTACGGTTAATCACCATCTGTTTACAGAGTTGCTTGAACACACAGTGTCCCAGTAACATTAAACAGCCCAAAAACATCTCTTTGGCTCTGGTCGAGTGCGCCCAGGGACTGTTATGGCACATTCTACTGAAACTGATGGCTAATTAACATTTATTTAAGGCTTTCAAAAGGCCCAGAGTATCCTGTTTACCTTTCCAGCCTGTTTGCTGTAAAGGTCTGTGTGGATGTGTGCGAGTTAGCGAAAGAGTGCGCATGCTAATTCGTTCTACAACCATGCAAATGTGGCACCTCTCTCTTTCTGCCAATCTCTCTCTCTCTCTCTCTCTCTCTCTCTCTTAAAGTAATGTATGCGAGTGAGGGACCCGAGCTGTGAACAAACTGACATTGTTATCATGCAAAGGAGAGTTCAGCCCCACATTATAACCCAGCGCCTCCATAATGAGGGACCTATCAGAGGGTGTGTGGGAGACGTCCAGTTCTCTCATTAGTCAGCAGTGAGTGAACTGGGCTTCAGTTCGGCTTGTTATGAAGGACACTCTGTTGTTCCAGAGGCCAGTTAGCCAGACTCTCTAAACTCAGCCCACCATTGGCCTTTTAGCCATTTAAACAGCAAAAAATAGCTCTATCATCCTGTGCATATGAATGTTTCCACATGCCAATGTGAATCATGTATTTTTCAATTGAAACAATCATGAAACAGCATATTACTATGGTAATGTGACATCTTTTGATAGAGAATGTAGGGCAAGACTTGATTTTATCCCTCTGAAATAGATTGCATTGTGAGAAGTGGCTTTTGGATAGCAGAACAGAGGCAGACCTGAGTTCAAGTTTGTAGGGAAATGCGTTTGGTCAAATTCACCCCTGATAACATCTTCAGAAATCCCCATATTTATGCTTGTTTTCACTGCAGTTTGCTGTTATTGTCATAACTTTCTTAAACAAATGCAACATGGAATTAAATGCACTATTTGGAAACATTTTAGAAAGGCTGCGTTGACTCTACACAAGTTCTTTTTACTACCCACGCACGCTAGCTGACATCAGGGGAAAGTCATTTTATGTCCGAAGCTAGTTAATGCATTGCCAGATACATTAATTAAAAACATACTGTAAATCAGATCGATCTCAGAAATTACCTCACTTACAGCAAAATTATATCCATATTTTTCCATTTTTTGCTGTGTTGTGCGTTTTTAGCTCATCTTTGGCCATGGCAGGGCTCTTAAGATAGTTTGCGTTATACGTTACAATTATGGCTGAAGTTTATTTAATAGAACGTTACAGAAAGACTGTAGAGTAAACTGCTCACCCTTACTCTGCTCTGACAGGCTATGGTATTTATTTCACAATGTTTAATTGGTCTAATGAGCACCGCATTACCTCAGGGTGTTTATGTACACACTCACAATGTATTTCATATGCGTTTGACTTCTGTTGGGAGGGTCTGAATCAATCGGTTGGGTAACGCAGGTAGGGTTGGATTTCAATCACAATAGTGCTTTAGGCCTGTGGGCACGTGAAGGAGCGTGTGTGGGCTGAGAGTGGAATATTTCACAGGCGGCCCCTGACATAACCTATTTCAGCCCTTCAATTTCATCAAAAAACCTGTTGGAAGCTCTTCAAATCTCCTCAATATCTGATAATTCTCTCCCCTCTGTCCCTGAAATGAATCAAAACACACACAAATACAGGAATAAAAGCGCATCATAGTAAATCCACTGGCCATCCAGTGGTGTAGATTATCCCTCTGACAATCATCACTGATGAGAGAATTCAGGTCAGCCAATCAGGTGAACAGAAACCCAGATCGGATGGGCTGCTTTCAGAGGTCACACACACCCTTTAGACATATGTGTTCAGCTGTTGTTTGTGTGTGTGTGTGTGTGTGTGTTTTGCATGTGATACAAGAGGCTGAAATGTTAGATCTGTTAAAAAGCCTCCTGGGTTGCTTTGCTATTTGAATCTCCGGGTTACCGATTTGAAACGTTCTACAATAGCAGCAGCTTCACTCGCTCCACAAATAGCACTTCTCAATAGGGTTTGATGTTAGCGTATTGCTAAGCTACATTAAAAGACTGAATAAGCATAAAGATAGAAACAGTAGCTAATATTTCAGCTGTGAATATTTGGTAAAATATTTTTTATCTATGTTTAACATGTAAGCATATGTATTGTTAACTTTATGATTCAAAAAAAGGTTTTATCTGCTGTCATCACCATATGCCATTGTTTTCTTTTTATCACTAATAGGTGTTGACTTATCACTGTGTGAATGTGATTATTTAGTGTTGATGGCACTTTTTACACACCATTCCTTCCTTATTCCTGTGTGTTCTCTTTAAGATTATTTCCCTACTCATAGTAAGTTAATTTTTTAATCTACTATGAGTGTTTGTGGTGATTTATTGAAGCATTAGTGTTTTAGTTGTTTCTGTGGTGTTCACCTGACATGGATAAAGTGAGAGTAACTGATGTGCTGCTCACTCACGCCCAAGGAACCTGCATCAGAGCAGCGTATTGATTCTCACACAATTGAGCAGATTTGTACCGAGGGGCTTTTGGGGGTATTGCGGAGCATCTGACAAGTGTTCCAGCCTTCAGCACAGGCCCCTGCCACTCAGCAGCGAGTCCTGTTAACAAACTCACTCCCATGTTCCTGCACACAGAGAGGATAATTTGGAAAAAGGCCAGAGAGATCACAGGGTATCACCCTTCATTCATGAGAAAACCAGGCAGACAGAGGGGCTGTTGTGTGAGGGCAATTTCCAGAAAAACTCCCCCACCCCAGTCATAATGCTACATTTATTCCTGTCCAGTCCACTGGTTACTAGCTATTCACCACATTGAACAAAGAGCAACAGAGAATTAATATTCTATTTTATTACAATTCAATTTAGCAATTCAGCCAGTGCTGTAAATTAAATTTGCTACAGGGAGAAGACAGCGAGAAAAGCCTGAATTGTGTTTGGACAGAAAGAGAACGTTAAATTTGAAGGATAAGGGGGATACAGCTACTTGGAAACTTGGAAAATGGAGAGAGAGAACATTGGAAAGACCTTTTAAAAGCCACAGAAAAGGCTATGAAATTGTCTCTTTCAGCAGATGTAACTAGACCTGGATGCTGCTGCAGAAAAAGCAGAAGGCAAGTGAAGCTAAAAGAGACAGAATTGAGGAAAAAACTGATCCTATAGGTGGAACTACAGACTCTTATCTGATGAGAAACAGCGAACATAAATATCCAGCACAGGCCTTACAGGAAACACATTTACACATGTTGATCTTGGTCAGAACCGCACTGGTTCTCTGTATGGGATCTGGTGTCTGATAGACTGCTGAGGTGATGAGATCAGAGGGGAGAGAGAAATATTGATTCACTCCAATTCCTGTGGCCTTTTTGCAGAAAACAGGAGGTTGTCGTGTGTTGTTTGCTATTTTCTGCACCATGTGGGTGTATTAATGGGGATATAGGGGAAACAGTTTGCAGCTGTTAGATATGTATATATATGTATATATGTATAAATAA
>JBAJNP010000679.1:0-83228 GCA_036877545.1 Yasuhikotakia modesta | reverse complement strand
CACACACACACACACAATAACAGCAGAAGCATCAGGGCCCACAGTGGACACGTTTTTTCCTAAGTGTCACTTTTATTACAGGCCTGGCGGGCTGGGAAAACCCACCCACATTTACTCCAATTCAAGACATTTCTCCTCTATTTTCCACCCCGACATATGACGGCCTGAAGCTGGAGAGCCTGAAAAACCAATTTACCTCCATCTTTTGTTATTCTATTTTTCTTTCTAAAAAAGAGAGCCATGTTTCATATCCTACTATGAATTAGATAATATAGCAGGGAATCATAACATCAATAGGTCACGGCACGTACTATAAATGTCATGTTTTATAATGAAGACGTCTCTAAAAATCATTGAGAGCAGATGGGTATCTGTCCAAGGGCAAATAAATCTCTTTTTCTCCTGTTCTTGTGGTTGCGAGAAACTTATCCAGAAAGATGTTCTCAGTGTCATGCATCTGCCAGTATGTTGAAATGATGTATTCAAAAGCGCAGAGACAACGTGGCTAATCTTGAAATAGCTTTCTCATGTTGTCTTACGCAATTTCACAGTCGCTATATATCAGATAACGCATTATCAGACCTCAGAGTGCAGTACATCATCTGCGATTCAGATGGCCGCAAACAGTTTGTCTCCGAACACACCGGCCGTTGTGTAAATGTCTATTTTTCTAATACATTTTGATGCATTTACGTTTTCTCTCCGAGTCCCCTAAGGTGATTTAGAGTCCATTTGAGATGTTTGCTCAAAATACATCTTTGAAAACAAAGCAAAGAAGTGTTTACTGAAAAGCAATGCACTCGGTCCACGTTCATTTTTCACTTAATTAGCTAGACACACAGAAAATGTTTTGACTGTGTCTAGCAGACCACGAATGCAGTCAATTTCATAATCATCGCTGACAAACAGACGACACACGTTTGTGCTGCACAGTCCTGCAAAAGTGCATGGAAAAAACTCAAAATTAAATCTGAATTCATCCGTCATCGGAAGTGTGTACACAAATCCTCGAGAGTATCGACTACATACGATAAACGTGATACCTGACAAATGCATTTTATTTGACCATCTCCCAGAAGCTTCTCAGACAATTTCCCTCGTCTTATATCTATCTGCATTTGCTCAGACAGGTCCTGTGCTTTAAGACAGCTGAGGAGCCCTGCAGCTCCTCAAGAAATCTGCCCTTGACTTGACTCTCAATCCAATAATTAGGCAGAGGGCTCTCTGAAAGGGGTGGACCCCCGGCCCCCATGCTGCTCTGCTAGGAGACATTCCATAAGCCAAGATTGAGAGATTTATTTAGATTATCAGAGACATGAGTCAAGCCCAATCTGATTACTTCACCGTTATGCTTAATGGGGGAAGCAAACAGAGATATCACTGGCTCTTATCTCTGGACAATTGTAGCTGATGAGCATTGGTGATAAGGAGGGCACCGCTCTGAGGAAACGCAGCACTCCACTCTCATCCGCGGGCCCAGCAGGGGGCTCTGGGTAGTGCCTGAATAACAAATGAGTTTTGCTGCGGATTTGGCTAATCATCTCAGGCCCTGAAGCCCCACGGACAATTCTCAACTTATCACAAGAGTCAGAGCACTTGAACTGCGGACCCCTGCCCCTAATTAACAACCCACCACAAATGAAAACCAGCTGCTAATAATTACATAATTAAAGTGCCTATGGGGGGAAAAAATAATAATTTCTTCAGCCATCGCCATAAATCTTGTGCTGTCCGAGCTCATACTTTTAACGTGAACTTTTTCCTGAGCAGGTTAATGCATTAGTCATACAAAAAACAGTATCCCTTTGTATTTATATTGGACCTGTTTTATAACAAAGAGGAGTTTGAATGGCCTGCTCTACCCGTGGCCGCGAGCGACTGGGCATCCATGGTGCACACTTCTGCTTACCGCCATCTGTGAAAGCTTTTTCTTTCATCACGAATGAGTCCATCTTCTTCTGCAATAGTGAGAGAGAGAGAGTCATTACAAACATAAACAAGCTGTTACCTTACCACTACTTGTGTGACTAAACACACTCACGTATCTAGAAAAGAAATCATACAATTTTAGCTGTATTATTGCACAATTAGGAAAGGGAAAATAATAAAATGGAAAATGAAAATGGAAACGGTGTCACAGTAATTGATTTTTCTAACAAACTCCAGAAGTGGCATTTGGTTTTACTTTTGATAATTCAAAGCCATCGACCGTTTGCACACGACCCGGCCTGGAACCACCAGCAATGTGGCAATTAGGTAATTAAAACTATTTCACAGAATAAGCCATAAACACTTCTAAGTGTATTCTAGCCGGGGTCACATGCTCAGATGACCATAATGCGCCATCTTTCACCAACTTCTGAATGATTAATAGTTTAATTTCTACGAATTATTCAGCCACACAAAATATTTGATAGAACGACGGCTATTACCAAATCTAGTAATGGACATGTTGTCAGGATGAAAGGTGTAATTTGTTTTCAGAGCACTTAACAGGGTTAGAAAAGCCACCGTTGTCTGCGTCATCAATCAGCCGTCACCGGGTGCGAGCGCCGGCGAAACGTGCTGAGCTGAATGAATGCTGTCAGACAGCTCACTTCCTCTTTCTGAATGCGAACACGCTGTTTTTACTGTAAAGATAATTACAAGAAGTCCTCTGGTACATTATTTGTCCTGTTGAAATGACTGATCCATCTGGCAGACTGGCAACAGTTGGAATGCTTCTCACACTGAGGTAACTGAGAATCACTAGCATTTTCCAAAGAAGAAAATATAACATTGGGCAGTTATGCGTGTAATTCATTGATAGCAATCTGTGAAACATACAAATGACAAGGTTAATCATAATCATGTTAAATGTGATCACATATCTTTTAAAATATATTTATTTGATTTTAAAAATATGCTTAAAACGTATTTTATTTGTTTATTTAATATTTTAATGTTTAAAAGGTTTACTCAGCCTTAAAAATGATTTAAGCAATTGTTTGATGACCAATGGCAGCTGGAAACTTTTCAAGGAAACCTGTTTTAATTTAAATAAAAAGTTACATTCACTTATTTGGCAGATGCTTTGATCCAAATTGGCTTACTGTGAACCCAAGATATACAATTTTACCAGTACTTGTATTCCCTGGGATCGAACCCACATCCTTTGTGCTGTTAACACAACGCTCTACCAGTTGAGCTACAGGACCATTAGGTTAGCAGCTCAGTTTGGTGAAGCTAGAGGGAAAGAAATCACACACGTTAGCTTTAATACGTCTGCCATTCACATAGTGGCTGATTTTATTAAAATGACAATAAAAACTAATAAATAAAATAATATTTTGTAATGATTCAAAATAAAAGTACACATTTTACAATTACATATTTTGACTGAAGTGCTGAGGAAGTGACTTTAATTTTAGAAAGCTGATTGACCAAGACCATTTAAAAAAACACAATAACAAGAAACAGTTTTTGTGAAATGTAGATGGCATGGAATAAAAATATAAAAAAAAATTCATGTGGTTCATGTAATATGTTCTGTGTCTTTAATGCATTTTAATATATTCCTTTTTTTGGCAGGGCCAAACTCACTCCTGCTGATCTTCTTATGAGTTTCCCTCAGAAGAGCACAGAAGTGCGGATCGTACGCCATGTGGCGATGATACGTTAAAGCCAATCACACTGAGAACGGGAAAATCTGAAGCAGATTTCTTGTATTTACATTATGACTTTTTTTGTGACTTTAAACAGCATCAGCCAATTACGAGCTCAATTCGCACAAGCTCGGCCATGACTATCTAAGACCTTTGTTTTCTTTCGTGTGTACTGTAACAGAGTTTTCTGTGCTCAGGAAAAGCTGTTTTTCTAACCAGGCATGTTGACACATCAGTGTACCACTACACAAGGCCATGATTGGAACTCTGTGTTTTCCAGAACTTTTCAACTTCTGACAGACTGAAGTTTAAGATGTTCTGAATTAGATTTGAATTACAACCACTAAATGCCCCTGTCAGAGTTAATTATGCTTGACACTGGCCATATACATCCAGCTTACTGGTTCTTATAGGAAAGCTCATAGCTTAAACAAAGGCAGACTCAAAACATATCTTCTAAAATTGTCAAAAGGTAATGAGCTAACAGAGGCACATTTCTGGTCAAAGAATGCTAATCCATCTTTTAGCCACGACTATTGCTCCACAAAAATTTTAGTGCACAGCTGCGACGGGAGAGGAAAAAGGGCCAGTCATCCGCCAAGGGTTCGGTTTAAGGTTTTGATTATAAGGATCACACAAAACACATAAAAACATATTTTAATGCTTTTCATGCCCAAGCGTTCTCTCGAGTTCGCTAATATTTGCAGCCCAGTTTCCAACACGTTGCGATTCAAAAATGTCTTGTCGGATACCATCATGAAGTCTAGCGGTGATGAAAATACATCAGGATTTTATTTCAGGGATTATAATAATTTTGGGGTCCCAGATAAATAGGCTTCAGGGAGGTGGATACGCACAAGCTGCAGTGAGAAGCAACGCAAAAAAATCAAAACGTAACGCTCCTTTTCAATCAGCTGGAGTTGTTTAAATCTTTTGACACAGTAATTGCCTGAGGCCGCGCGCAGGGGAGTGAGGAATCGCTAAACAACAGTCAACTCTTTGAAAAAAATGAAAGAATGAGAAAATAAATTAAAATTCCTGTGCGAGATGCTGAAAATAAACAGTGTGCCGGGACTGGCATCAACAATTTGCAGGGCGGTCCTGCTTTTTCTCAGGCCGAGGGACTCCCAACGAGGCCGAGGTTCGGGTCGCACCTCCCGTCGGACCAGGTGTGAATGACTCACCTCGTGCAAAAACTCTGCTAATCGTTAGCGATTTGTAAGCGAGTCCAAACGCACTCATTTACAGAAACCTCAGTTCACAAAACAGAATCTGATGTATTCATTTGTGCACCATCCACAATTTTTTCAGCTGTTTTATTTCTGATTTATGACAATTAAAACGTAACATACAGCTACTAAGAAAATAAGCCCTGTGCGTATTTAATACAAAGAGTGAATTAAACCAGTTTGTTCTCAGTTATCATTAACATTTTCATCAAATTTGATTATAGTTAAAATGATAAATTCTGAAACTTGATAAACTTCATATTAATAAATGCTACGTGTCAGTTACAGATTTCTGTAACATGTCACTTAATCAAGAATGATTTATGTACAAACATAATTTATCCCTTGCAATTTATGCAAAAACACATTCAAATTATAATGTTTTATTCTTTAATGGAATTTATCATTATACTGTATATTAGGGAACAATAAACGATTAAATAGGAAAGTATAAATATCTGTGAAAATAATGTGTCAAACCGATTATTAGCTCATCCGTACACACGCTCTGTGTGCACTCATTAAAATACAGATGAGATCATAAAAATAACTTTGCATTAGTTGAAACCTTAATAAGATGAAACATGCACTCATATAACTCATATGGTGGCAAATATCACATTTAAACTGCGTAATGTAAACCGAGAGCAAGTCTCTGCGCTCGCCCAGAAACACCTCATTAAAAATCACAAGTGCTCTCTAAGGTGTGTCTTATGGTTGCCCGCTTCATGACGCAGGAAAACCTTCAAAAAACCTTCTACGCTGAGCTACACGCAGCCTCAGAACTGACCCAGAATCAGCGCTCCCCTGCTATTTATAGGTATACGTTACACACCAAGTGAAAATTAGGTTACCCAGCAGTGTACACAGAGCAATGGCCCACGGGTCTTAGCCGACCCTGCGAAGCACATTTAACAAAACAGCCACTGAGCTTAATATACTCCACTTATTATCAAGGGTAGGATTAGGGTAGGATTTGGCAAGCCATAAATATATCATAGCTTCATTAAATGTAGACGCTGCTGTAACTTACACCAGAAAATAGATGATTCAACCTTACAACACTCAGAAAACCGAAATACTCTCGTGTAGAGCTTTGGGAATAAGCGGCCTTCCCTGAAAGGGCCTTACATCTGAAACCACTTAATTAGGTCTTCCTAAACCATGGCCCGCTGTTCCAAGCAGGCATTAAGCAGTTGACATGGTGAGTTTGTTGTGGTGAGGCCATTTTGGGTAATGTTTGTGTACCCTCATCAGCTGTTGTGGTCGAATGCTGTTGATTCGAGTGTTATCTGAGAGGCAAGAGCAGTTTAAATGCGCTTTGATGGCTTTTAGAATAATTGTATAAACAACCAATTGCTAGCTAGTTCAGAGGGATTACTTTGTCCGAAACTGCCTTCCGGAACGTTCTGAAAAGTAACGTCTCGTAAAATACTCTTGATAGCCAAGTAAGGCCAGCTGTCTCAAAACCATTTTGAGGTTTATGCACAGTGACAGACGTTACATTTAGCGAAGCAATTTGAATTTTAGAAAAACACATTTAAGCATAAAAATCGGTTTTAGCTTCAGCCTGGACCAATCAGCCTTGGTAAGATATTTTTTTCTCTTTCTAAACAATCTTGCCAGGCTGTATTTCTGACATAGTTGTCGTATTACCTCTGATTCTATCATTTGATGCAGCAACACACATCGATTATATTCGCCCCATGACAGCTTTGGCTAATTGTCAGACTGTTGGTTTACTTAAGCTACATACCAGCCTAACATTGTCATGCATTTGTGAGCGTACAAAATCAATCCAAGCCCTTTCCTCTCAGACATGCCTGTGTGCAGCATTTTACATACAGTAAGAGAATATCTACTCTAATAATACTGAAATGTTATATATTGGTTTATTTTTCTTTGCCCAAATAATACATGCTTTGTGTTAAGTTCAGCCGACAAATGGGGAACCCAGGAATTTTAGTGCTATGGGTGCCTAGACAGAAAATAGACAGTCCAAATTTATCCCAGGTTGCCTCTCGGTGAAAATCTGGCCTTCTTAAAAGGAAAAATATATAGATGAAGGGCTTGGATATCAGATTATCATCAAGTAGCAGAAGTTTCTCCTTGTATTTCGTAGCAGATTTTAGTATCAAATCTCCCCTTCAAAGAAGCTCATTACACTAAGTCCTGATTTCACGGGCGCAGCTGCGTTGTATTAGCAATCACCGCATCTGCACACGCAGAGCTGGGCTTCCTTTCTCAAAGACATGGGCGCAAAACTGCGGCTCATCTTGCACGTATTCATGTCACTGCGGTGCGGGATTCAAACACGCCCCTCCGCCATCCCCGAACAGGCACGTGCAAAAAACCCGGTTCGGCGATGAAAACAAACCCAAACGGGCGTGGGTCTGTTTAACCATCTCATTACTGCGCTTTTGCATGCATTAAAAAAAGCAACAGACACAATAAAACCTCTGTGGTGATGCACGCCGATGGTGGGATGAAAATAAAGGAGGTTTTACCTTGTTGCGCCGCACGTATCATGAGTTTCCATCGGCGCTAATAGTCTGCGCATGTCCCGCCTGGCGCGTCAGTCGGCGGCTTCTCACGCTCTTGTCAGTCTTGCGGTGGTTCGCAATTTGTGGCGCAAACACGATACGCCAAACAAAACATTTGACGTTATCAATTCCTAATTGAAATGGACACGTAAATTACAGCGGCTTCGTTTCTGAAGCTACAACAGTGACTTGAATCCATCCCGTTTAATAATACGGGCCCAAAACGCTGCCGGCACAATCCATCTCAAGGCTTTGTATTGAGTTACATCATGACTGACCGTAAGACGGAAAACTAAACTAGTGCCTGAAAACTTTCTGATCACACAATGAGGCCTGAAATAAAGTCTGGGATGGATTAACCTCTTAAATCAGCTCTTATCATAACTAACAAGTATATGAGCCATAATTGTTATGCAATATAATTTTATACTGTAATACTACAATACAGAAATGACTGCCATACCCTTTTAAAATAATACAGAGATCAATTGCTTTACCAAAATGGTCACGTTAACATAAAATAACTTCATCATATCATAGGATCTTCCTTTAAATAGTTATAATTATAGTACATCATTATAGTACAACAAAAGTGCTAAAATATGTAGTTTTAAATGTTATACTTAAAATGTTTTGTTGTAATAGTTACTGAGATATAGGCTTTGTGACAAATGTGACAAATCTCCAATTTATATATAAACAATCAAATATTTTTATACATGTATTCATCTGGCAGACACTTTTATCCAAGGTTTGCATATAAGAGAACTTGTATTACCTGGGATTGAACCCACAACCTTTAAATTGCTAACGCAACACTCTACCAGTTGAGCTACACAGGTCTCAGTTTTTATATAAAATGGCAATGAATTACAATTCAAAACACATTGGGCATTTCTTAGGAATCTGTGTGTGTGTAGAAAAACCTCATAGCCTGATTTTTAAAGCACAATAACACACAGATTGACACGATCGCTTACATGAGCTGCTCTCCTGCACAGGAAGGATCAAACAGTCTTACGTTAAACAAAAACAAATCTTTCGCTCTTGTCTTCTCACCTCTGGGCATCTGGAATAAATAACCTGCTCTCCAGAACTACACCAAGTTCACTTAAACATCTTTATTGTTGATTTTTACACCAATCTAAAACGTGTCTGAGGGCCACTACTTTGTTATCTTACACAAATATTAACAAAGCTATGTGATTTCATTAGTAACGAGGGAATAGACGCCCCTGACCTAAAGTGGGACAATCTGTAACCGTTTACCCAGAACTGATGTGGGTGGGAGAAACCCCAAACCGCTTCTGAGGGGAAAGCGAAAGGTGCCGTTTGACAGGGTGGACTTATCCGTCTCTGCGGGTCTTTTGTGAACACAGGACTTAGACACACGGCTGCTTTGTATCACATCTTAACAAACACCGTGTTTCTACTCTGGAGGTGAAGCATATATAGATAATTACCTTCAGATGAAAGAAAACACGACTGACCACAAACCTGATGTTGGGTATTAGAGGCTGAACCACTTCACCAAACACAACTGTGTGGGCCGCGAAAATAAAATGCCATAATCTGTGTCCATAACAACGGATGTGAAGCGGGGAAAATGCAGACGCAATAACAGGTGTTGATCGCAAAATCCAGGCCAAGAGGAAAAAAATGCTTTGTCTTCATTGTCAAGAAAACTGCAAAACTGAGTTTTTCTACTCGAGGGCCCATCATACAGAACTTCCTGTGAAAGATACGCTGCTGATGCTAAGTGATGCAATTTATTGCACGTCAAAATAAATCATCTCCACATCAGAGAAAATGATTTGCATGGCAAAGCAAACTTTTCCAGGTCTAAAAATACATACATCAAACATATTGACGAATTGGCAGTGTTTGCAAAACTATGTAAAAAAATATTTGGCCAGAGATTATCAATGAATTTTAAATGCAGCATTTTTGTAGCAAAGGTATAAAAGATGCCAAATGCAGTAAAATACCGTTACAAAATTGATGGGCCTATATAGACATATTCTCCTGTTTCAGGTACATTATATTTACATATCTGGCAGACAATTTTATTCAAAGCAACTTGCAATACATCCAAGTTATACATTTTATCAGTACATGTGTTTCCTGGAAACCGAACCCCTGACCTTGCGTTGCTAACAAAATGCTCTGTAAAAGTGAGCTACAGGTACACGGGTAATAATGCACATTTTTTAAATCTGACATATTAGCTGTTCTTTAATTCTGATAATGTAGCTTTAAAATAATAAAAATTGCTTGAAGCATTCACTGAAATAAAGATGTTCCCAGCCTATACTTTTCGGTATTCCTTTAAATTCCTCCATTTTGGATTGGCACATGCCATTCTGACGGACGTCTGATTGCATTTCAAACGAATGACATTTCTCATTCGAGCTAAACGAGAAGAACATGACCGTTACACTAAAGTCTCATTACTCTGCTCTGCAAACAGTGGGGGCAATTTAAAGACACCACTCAAGACTAAAACACTGTTATTGCAAATGGAAATAGGCCCTGGGACCCAAATGATACTGTTAATTATTTCTGCATCTCGCCAAGCAGAGATTTCATGCTGTTCGAAAGCCCCCCGCTCAGACCTCATTTCAATATTCCCCAGATTGCTTTTGTGGTTCATGAGAGGAGAAAATGGGTGCGTGGCATGGAGTGAGAGAAGAAGTGAGACGGCTTGTCTGGGCTGACGACAGCTGACGATGACAAATCAAACCTAGCGGTGGCTCATCAGAGGAGCTGTGTATAGTAATTACCATCTGATCATGGCTTTCATCCTGGTCTCATTACTGCTAACTGTGGACATTATAACCTTGGCTCTTTGGGGATTTTGTTGCAGAAATATTCATATTCCATTTCTGTTCAGCATTTAAGAATGGTAAAATGAGAGATTACATATATGCCCGCCTGCATTGTTGTTCTAATGTGTTTGCAAAATGTGTCCGCGGTGCAGATTAATGGGAAAATCTATGAAGGTTAAATTGGACATTGTGTCTGTGCCAGTGGAGGAACACAGTGATATGACTGCATTCGTCCCCCTCACAACACATAAAACAAACAAAATTAATACAAATTAACAGTCAGATTTCCAGCTGTTTACATAAATTTATAGAATATTGTGGCTATATTTACATTCATGCATTTGCTTTTATCCAAAGTGACTTACAGTACATTCAAGTTATACATTTTTACAGTATATGTGCTTCCCAGGAATCAAACCCACAACCTTTGCACTTCCAACACAATGCTCTACCAACTGAGCTACACAGGAACAGGCTAGCAAAAAGCATCAATGTTAAAATATGTTAATTTAATGAGCACATTATAAATAGAACAGCACCACAGATATTTCATAACATTTTAATGTAAACAGTTGCAAAACTACATATCAGCAATCAGAGTTTAAAGTGAGCCATCATGTCTCCAAACAAAATACACATTGTAGCATTTTGTTATTGTTTTGTTAAAAACACTCCCATGCTAAACCCCATACAAACCTCTCCATGCATAATGAGATGAAGCAATTAGCATTAGCCAATTCATTCTAAATAGGGGGACAATAGTTCTAGTGGCGCATTAGCCAGATAACAACCGACTTCCTAATTGTACAAGTGAAAAGATAGTGAGGATTATGTGTGTTTATTCTGACACTTCATTAACACCTGAGCCCGGAAACCTAATCCCCTGTGAGTCAGACCTTTCAGATTCAACACACACACATACAGATGCTGTTAAGGGGGCCCCCGGACCCTCACTGTTTACTTCACTAATGAAGTTCATTAAGATGAAGGAGAGCGCATTGACCAGTAATTGTGTGCTTCAAAACAATCTGCCTTCGAATTACCTTTGACTGAATTCACGTTTCATGCATCATGTTTGAAACCTGTTACTCTAATAGCTTACGTTTAAGCATTAATGCATAATTCATACCATGTACAGTTAATGAAATAAACATGCCATGTTATTTCTACTAAAATTTCATGCATCCAATGTGGTTATTTCACGGTTTTGATGACTTTCAAAATGTCAAAATATATTAAAAATAACAGGCTATGTAATAAGTAGCTTTGTCCAGACTCTTGCCTGGTAGTATGTGTTGATTAAGGCTCATTTACATTCATTTATTGTGGGTTGACATTTTGGACTATTGGGTTTCACCGTGGGGAAAGGGTTCGTTTGGGAAAGATGCACATCCCTGTACCGGGTCATATACTGGACCGTTCTCATGTTACTGTAACCCGAGGGGAAAACGCTTTTGTTTCAGTGTCCCTCGTTTATAAATCGCTTTGGATTAAAATGTCTGCTAACCGAATCAGCCTAAATGTAAAGTCTAAAATGAATGATGCGAAGCGACTTCATTGACCCACCCAGAAAACGAGCCAACAGTATCCCGTCCGTCACCGATAGACAGAAAAGAACCACAAACCAGAGGAGAAAAGAGATTTGACTGATAGGGTGACGCTTAATGTGATCGCTGAGTTGGACCTGGACGCGTGGAAACGCGTGCGATCCTTATCTATCCTCGAACCGGGGTTATTCGCCGGCCTGCCCTTAAGACAATGTGCGCAGGGCTGGATCCAATTACACGTGAGGAAGCGCAGAGCCGGTCCGAACCTGAAGGGCCATCAGTAAAACTGCGCATTAATAACCCGTTCTGCGCATTGTTACGGTCCGGACGCAATGCTGGAAATCCGCATGTGAAGGGCAACATAAAGGGTTTAAACGGGAAAACAAATGATTGCATGAGAATAAAGGAGTGCCTGCCTGTTATTCTCTATTTGCATGGTCGCTTTGCCCTGTAACAGCTTGAAAGAGAGAAAACAAGGCGCTGGGGTCGAAAGGGCGCCTGTGCGCCGAGTGACAGACGGTTTAGCGCCGGTTTGGGACCTGCGCGCAAAAGGTCAGCGAGAAGTTTTGGCAACCGAGCATTGCGGAAAACAACGAGCCCCCTCTGCATATTTATTCGTCATCTCTTTGTTTTTATAGCACGGAGAATAAATGGCTCGAATGACACGCCGCAAGTCTGCACATTGTCAACACAGGTAATAAGTCACCATTAGCTTCCCATTCCCACAGTCCCCCGCCTGGTTTCAGACCAGCCGCCATTTGCATTCCACCCATATATATTACCCAGAAAAGCACACGTATGTCTTTTAAGCAACTAGACGTGTTTTTGCTTTACCTGCGTTTTGACAGACGAGTTAACACGACTAGTTAACATCCAGGTGATCTGCAGTGCAGTACTAGGTTAGTTTAGTAAAGTCTGGTTTGTAAACTAAACTTCAGAATTAAACAGATTTGTCACATACTTGTTCAATAGCAGTTTTTTTTTGTTTTATAACAAAACAGTTAAAGCTGTTACTTCATACTAAATCATTCTTTATGAACCTTTACATCAAGATTAAAATTTGATTCTGCACTTCAGTTTTTCAGCGTGGTCTCAGACTTTAGGACCCCACCGATTCCCTGACAGCATCATTTTGAGTTACGTTTTGGGATTTTGCGTTCTGAAACGGCTCTAAAATCAACAAATATCACACGTAATTGATGGTATTCTGCCGAATACGTGTCTCAGTCGATCCAAACTTTAATTAAAATCAGTAATACTGTGGCTAAACTCTTCTATCAGGACGTGTGTTCCAGTCTGCTTGCACAGCTGATGTGAGGTCATTTCTCACCTACCAGGAGAGAGCGTTCCAGTTTTTTTTAGCTCACTTTCTGGCAAACACTGATGTAGGCATACAAAACGAGTAAGCACCGAATTGGATACACAAGGCCATAAAAAAGCCCACAGAGAGTGAAAAATATACTCGCAAACACAGTTCATACCTACTTCATCTGTTACATAAGGCTCTGTGCAAATGTGATTAAAACATCGGTCATGGTTGCGGAGTCCATCTAAAGCCGAGCGCTCGTAAACGGGAAGCAAAAGCGCTCCTTGGGTTAGGAAAACACTGAGGTCATCGGCGCACGACTGCGTTGTGAAGCCCACACTTGCGCCGCGGCCTCTGACCGTCTATTTCTATGGCATTAGTACCCCGACCACACGGGTCATAAAACAATGTGCTACATCATTTCTGATTTAAGGGACTGTAAGAGAAACAGAAATGACAGAGACACAGAAAAGAACATACCACACACTGTAACTGAATGACCATACCATAACTTTATTGTTGATATACTCAGCTACAATTACTTAAAAAAAAAATTGAGGGTGGGAGAAACAGAATTCAAAGGTTTCGTGATCCAAGATGCAAAATGCAAAACACTGCAGCACTGATACAGTATGAGTGAGAAATAGTCATTTAAATACACATCCCTTACAAACACAAATTCAATATTCTGCTGCCCCAAGTTTTTCAGTTTAAACTGCCTTTTGCATTATTTTCCTGCTCTCCGGTGGTCTCAACATTCCCATAAACCCCTTAAAGAGGATCCTGCCAAACATTCCAGTCTTCCTATATACACTTCTTTGCTGCTAAGTGTGCAGTGACTTAAAAAAGTGACACTCTGCTATGAAATAAAGCCCTTTTCATTAAATCTAGGGCTGATTTAATTAGATATATACAATGTATTAGTCTAAAAAGGAAATGGTGGGGAAAAAGGAGTTCCATTGACATGCACAATAATTACGTGTGGACTTATAATGTAACTAGTATGGGCGAGTTAGGAGCCGAGACGAGAGACGGTGTCGTCCCAACGCATTTAAAATCATGCCAGTTAAACTTGACTTGATGGGTTATATTACAATTCCATATTCAAGGTATTACATTAAGGCAAAACATGAATGTACACACACAACACATATTTAGCCCCAGATTGTAGAGATTTGAAACTATCTACAGTGTATTTTCTCTGGTGATATTCTGCAGGCACATTGAAGCTCTCCGATCTCTTTTAAATACATTGGTAAAATACCAGTGATGCACACAGCAGCAAGGCCAAAACCACAAGTTTCTCCTTTAAACGTTACGGCATCTTATATACATGTTTTGTATTTCTTTTCGTTCTGACATGAGGTAAAGTATGGCGCCCGAGTGCAATGCTTATTTGTGCTACATGTTTAAAAAAAAAAAAGACACACAAATTATTCTCCACCATGTAGGAAAAACACAATCTGCAGCATATGATACAAAGAAGGACCATATTATGTCACAGTCCCACAGGTGCTAAAACATTTGATATCTGTTCTGTGGGACTAGCTCTGGCATGTTCATTTGAATATTGGTTTTTCAAAACAAGAGTCCCCCCCAAAAATCCATCTGAATCCATGTGGTGGCACCATATATATGATTTCACATTCTCTGAAAGCTGTTAACAGAAAAACAACACAGGTGAAAGAAAAGCAATTTAAAGAATTTAAATGGAAGGTGAAAAAAACGTGTGCGCCTTTTTAGAGGCTAGAAAATATCGTAACATCGTAACACAAGCTAAAAAAGTTGCAATTGTCTGAGGGTTAAGGTTCCAGAAACAGTGTGATATCGTGGGGTCTGCGCGACTGACCCTGACACACGTACCACTCACTGAACTCAGTCTGTAAGCGGGAATATTTGATGAATTTTAATTCTCACTGCACAAAATCAACTCTTGGGGTCACGATTGAAACAAAGAGGGTCACTCAACTCTTGCTAAAACAGAACAAGATTGCACTCAATGTCAGGAAGGGAAGTGGCTAACTTCAAAGAGTCCCAAATTTACATGAAACCATGGCTATATACTGGGCCGCTGCCTAGCTGGTATTCACCAGATGTTGCCTACAGATTTTTAACAAGCAGGAAAACACCATGTTAAAAAAATGATCAATAGCAATATCCAGTACGAAGCATGGCACCAAAAGTCCATCACTGTATAGAACACATGCAAATCATTGCTACAGTAGAAGGTCTTAGGTCGAGGTTATTCAATGAATTAAGAGATTATACGTCACATTAAACGTTGCAGGATTGAAAGGCACCGTTTTAGAGTATTATCTGTTAAAAAGACGCAAATTCAAAGTCAGTGGGAATGTATTCTAGTGCAAATAGTCGTGAGAATATATAGATTTATTTACCCCCCATAAGGTGCTGATGAGCATATACAATACTGTGCCTTAATGCCATTCATATTTAAAAAAGGCATATCCACAAATATATAATTCAACATTGATTTATGATAAGGTCAAACTATTCGCAGGGGTCTTTTGAGGTAGCAGTGCCTGGATTTACGTAACTTTAGGAATAGTTTGTCCATAACATAATTACTGAATTACTTAAAGTAGATACAGACTGAACAGGAAGGGGAACAGGAAGTGGGGAAGCTACGTTGTCTAACAACAGTGTCCAAACAAAGTCAAAATGAGATTTTGAACCCTTATTCTTAAGGTAAGCATGAATGTCTGCCTTTTTGTGAACTGAACAACCGAGAGAAGACAGTGATGAAGGAGAGATGCATGGCTTATTGTTAAGAGTGCAATCCATCAATTTTCCCAAGCGTTAAGTAACCCTTCTGATCGGACACGTTTTCATTCGAAGGAAAATCCAAGCTAACTGAGGCATCAAACTTGCACACGGAGAACGTTTTCTCAACGTTTCCCCCTTCAAGCATAAAAATCAACAACATGCGGGGAAACTCACTACAGCTCGACCGCTAACAGAACAGAAGAAAACCAACCCAACAGATTTCAAAAGGTAAAATTAAGAGGTAATACAGTTACAGTGCAAAAAAAAGATGAGAAATTCAAGCTTAAACATAGCACCAAAAAAAATGCATGCAATTAACTGAGGTATTCAAGTGAAGAATGCCTATTAATACGAAAACATTTACGCTAAACAAGAGGCTACAACACATTTACGCTAAAATAAAGGCTGGTTACCACATCTCCAAACGTGTGAATGATGAGGGATCAACTTGACAGGTCCGACCTCACAACACTGCATCAATATCGACTTTGGTAAGTGATGCAAGTGAAGTCAACTATCGGTTTAATATATCGGTTTTGTCCCAAAGACGGTAGGTAAAGGTGCTTTGTGTCTTACAGAATTATCCGATTCTATTTTTCTGTCCATTTTAATAGAAAATCCGCAGCATATTTTTCCAGGTGATATGTCCTCCTGTTTTTCGCTCGTGTCATTATATCAAAACTAAGTCAGTCAATGGAGATACCATCTAATGTTCAAACAAAACCATCAATATCCGTATCAAAAGACATTAGTGAAATCCAAATGTAAATGTATGTCGTAATAAACATATATCGTATAATAACATACGTCGTATAATATATTCTATATAATGTAGATCGGTAACTCTATGACGTCTATACAACCCATCCAGTTGGCTAACGATAGCTACACAAACATGCATTCGCAAGTGCCGAGAACAACTATGTTGATTACAGTAATCAGGAATGTCAAATTCCCATCCATCTTAAGGTAAGGGCCTTTCTGAAGAATATAGATCTAAATTTGGTTTTGATCGGACAAAATGCTCACGACTAGCAAAAATAAAACGGACCCTACGAAAGGGAAGTGCAAATATGGTTGAGAATA
Source organism: Yasuhikotakia modesta (assembly GCA_036877545.1). Taxonomy (NCBI): domain Eukaryota; kingdom Metazoa; phylum Chordata; class Actinopteri; order Cypriniformes; family Botiidae; genus Yasuhikotakia; species Yasuhikotakia modesta. The sequence goes on along the minus strand of JBAJNP010000679.1, from coordinate 66,261 downwards.
CCATCTCAAGACAGAGAAAAACGCGTCTCGCCCCAACAACTTTCTTTCTATGTGCCCTTTTCTGCCAAAGCGTTTAGAAACCGCTGCAAAACTGGCACTAGTGCACAGACTGAGAATTTTTTTTATTAATAATAATTGTTTTTTTTTCTAATTTAGTTGAAGTGTAACTATATAAACTCTAATACTACTTACAAGCTTTTGCTTTTTATATAACTCACTACCACGAAGCATATATATTTTTTTTTGAAATGTTAACGAAAAAGAGGGGGAAAAAACCTGACCTTTTTCTTAACACTTGCAATACACATTTAAAAAAAAACACTCGTGATCAACAAAGCTGGGGGAAAGAAAGATTGTGTTTGCGCACGTAAAGGATAAAATGAAGAATGAACCATATGTGAATTACACAGAAATCGTTTGATGCGATTCGTTTAGTAAATTTGATAACCCCAGTGAGAACACAGTCCGGGCGACTCTTCACTTGCTTGTGAGCGCCGAGAGTTCTGCTGAATTTTTGAAGAATGTTTTGGGGGTCTGAAGCTCAGTTGTTCTGGACCTGAGGTTGATTGGCTTTGAGACTGCGCAGAGCTCGGCGGGCAGCCGCTGACTTAGCTATCCGGTAGCTGCGTCCCACTCCCTTAAACTTGCCTTTGCCCACCACCTCCACTGTGACCCGTACTTTTCCATCGTAGGTTCTTTCCGCGGGGCTGCCAGGAGCAGAAAGAGAGAAATATTACTGCTTGATTAAAAATTTAATAACAACAAAAATGCATCATAAAACTATATATTTGATTAACGAAAAGACTGTTTGATTAAAGCTGCAATATGTAACAATTTTTGGGGTTAAAAGAAAAAAGGTTTTTCTTTTGGGCAAGTACATGTAATTTTATATATTATTTGGTGGAAGTTAATGTAACATATCTTAAAGTTGTCACAAAAACCAAACAAATAAAAATGTGATTTGTGCTTCCTATGCCAAACTGTACCTTATTCACAGAAATTATATTTGAAATCAACATATCTCAAACTATACCACATTTGAACATACTATGAACTACACACTAATAGTTTTCTTTAAAAAAAGTACTAAAAGTTTTCAACTTTATTACACTGAAATGGAGAAATGAATGGGTGTCATTTCTCGGATGATTGTGTAAAGATGTAACATGCGTCCATATCCCACCTGAACTTTGCCGTCTCTGGTTCCATCTCCAGGAGTTCCCGCACCGGGGAGCGAGGGACATTAGCGGAGAATTTTTCTAGAAAACGACAGAAGACAAAAGCGGAGCATTTCAATCTGGCAATTCATCATAGGCAAAAATGGCAGGACGTTTGGAAATATCTCTCGCCACATGAGCCAACAGACAATCAGACAGAATATAAATGCAGAAGTGATTTACTCGCGAGTGCGCCTTTGACTCTTACCTATGAGTGGCCTCATCATTGGATAATACACTTGCCAAACTGTTTCAAGTGACATTCCGCTATCCATGTAAATTGCACCGGCTAGCGACTCAAAGATGTCACCCATCGCTTTGGGGACCTCAATATCTTCTTCTTTCTCCTCATCTTCCTCGGATCGGCGAAGCTACGAGGAAAAGTATAAACAATTTTAGTTTCTTTTCTCTTTCCCATCTACAAAAAAAATAAGTGCTTCCTCTCAGGACGCAGAAAACTGTGCTTATCCATGTCAAATTCACATTCCAAAACTAATCACAGACAACAAACAGATGAAACTGTTTTTGCGGGACGGAATAACTGTGGCTGTAATTTAAAATACACACTGACAGAATTGTAACGCTGGACTGCGATGGTATTTCCTCTCGCGATGAACTGCGATCAATTACTTTTAGTATTAGACTTAACAAAAGCTCTAGCCGTCCAGTATTGGGGACAACGTTACCCAGCTATGTAATTAAGGGAACCATTACTTATTTTATTCAATTTGTCTTTCCTCTTTCTGTATCCAGTGTTATCCCTCAGGCATAAAATGCTTTCCAGTCAAACAAGACCAGATTCGGGGCCAAGATAACCATTTCGAAATAAATTAAATCCAACTGCATTTTTACAATCCAAAAACGAAAACAAATACAAACACAGAACAGATTCTCAAGGACTGCCAATGATAGGATGTCACAATACTTAATCTTTATGAAATATTATACTTGTATGCTGACACCGGCGTAAATTAAAGGTTGGAGGGTTCGATCATTTCCAAGGCCTAATAACTTTAACAGATAACGCTGGAATGATAACTCACCTCCGAATCCATTCCTTGCATTTCATTTTTCTCCAGCTGAAATTGCACAAAATCGTCGATCACGTGAAACAGCTCGGGCGAGACGGCTTTGAAGTACTTGTGGTAATCGTACTTGACAGCCAGGGAAGCAAATATGGTGTTGTTGACAAGCGCAGAACGCAGGTCGGTCAGCACGCCAGGGGAATGCTGCCGGGGGTCTTCATAAAGGTGCTTGGTTATGAGGTAGTCTAAAATTGCATCACCAAGGAACTCCAATCGCTGATAACAATCTGTCCGGGGTTCAGGATGGGACAGAAAGGGTTAAAATGACAACGTTAATATAACCAACACATTTCAGGGTTGTTATTATTGGCCGCATGTATCAACAAAATGCAAACGACATACATTTGTGGACAAATTACCTTAAACAGCTGGTTTGTTTTAATGAATATGTAAAACAAAAGGCTGATGTCATAAGTTATCAACTTGAATCAATGTAACAACATTCACTCAATGTATTAGTTGGAGTTATGTTGTACAAAAACACATTTTAATTTATAAAAACATTACCTAAAATTATAAAATACAATCTTTATAAAAAAGTTACTTCATGATGCCATACAAGAACCATTTTTGGCTGTACGGTTCCATAAAGAACCTTTCACATAACCCAACTAACCTGTGATGGTGTTGTAATGATACGAGGCATGAGTGAAGGCCTGCAGAAGATACGCCTTGTTTTTAAACGTGTAGCTGATCTTCTTCTCAAAGTTCTCAAAACCCGAGATAAGGTGGTTGAGGGTACGTTCGGCATCCGGGTGGTCAAACATGCAGCGCGGAGGGATCTTAAGCCTGCCGTACTGCAGCTCGGCCGATCGCCCGGAACTCTGCTGTTCCACCGGAAGAACCTTCAGCCCGAGAGAACAGAGGAACAGCTGGGCTGCCCGTTCTCCACAGCTGGTGAGGTAACACCCCAGCAGGGCTTCCACGCAGTCGGCTATGCTCTTGTCAGCGATGCACTGCTCGGTGTGGAGGTCGTAGGATATGGATTGCTTCCCGATATCTGTGCCACAGTTTTCCTCTGAAGGGTTCCAGAAGCCGACCACAAAGTCGTCCTCCTCACCTGCTTTGCTCGGGTCCAGGTAGCACATAGCATCCCAGGAACTGTAGTCGAACTCATCAGCGGCACCATCTGGGGCAAAGTGGGCATTGTGGGTCTTTTTGGGGGCTTTCCACTCGTATCCAGGCTCGGCTGGCTGGAGAGAGATCTTCTTCCCGAAGGCTCCAGAACCAATCAGCATGTTATCAATGAACCGGATGTGTTCGTAGTAGTATTCCAGGTCATCCTCAACGTTTACCTCGTCCTTGGGTGGCTCAACCTCCATATCCTCACCTTCGTCATCCTCATCTTCATCCTCACTGGCTTTTCCATTGGCCAAATCTTTATTCTGAGAATGGAAAACAGAATGTTTTAATGCTAAAAACATTTTATCAAAGCAGGAACGGAGTCCAAAAGCTGTAAAGCCAAAACCCTGTATCTACAGCAGATTTGCAAAGATTACAGTTTTAAAAGGTTTTGGGTTCGACCACAGCACTAGGTTTGCTCAGGAGAGCCCTAACTTAGCAGAGGCAAACTGCAGTCCAAGATAATGACTCAACCAATTTAATATGATTCTAAAGTTCAAATGTTCTCTAAAATTCATCTTTTGATTATTAATATGCTATAATGTTGACCATGTGGGAAAATATCTGTTGCATATTCATTAAAGTCTTAATACTCTTGACACCTAATACTGTAATAATACAGAAAAGTGACACAATTACAGTCCCCTAGGCAAATTTTGTACCCTTGTACCACACATACAGACCTCAAACCACACAGAGATTCAAAACACACAGACTTCAAACACATGAAAAGGTTTGGTAAAAACCAGCTGTCTAAATTTCTTTCCATTTTCCTTAATTGGCCACATGCAAGCGCTGAATGGAAAAATAATTATGAATCCTTATTTTTGTATTTTTTTATTCATGCTTAATATACCAAATAGCTAATGTTAAAGGTGAAGTAATGGCCAAACACTCCCTCCATCTGCCATTGGTCAAATAAACAGGTAGCCCCGCCCAAACTTACACCATTTATTGGGACAATGTCACTACAGTAATATTTAGCTGTGTTTACTTTACTGACAGCTCATTACCAGTCTGCATAATAAACTGGTCTGAACAAAGTATTTTACAGGGAAACAAATTTCACACTTTAGCTAATGCATCAAGTAAATGCATCATCTTTTCATGACCTGATGAATTTACTGGCAGACATTTTATTTCAGGAACAGTTATTTTGTGATGTACTACAATTTCACTTCATTCATTTGTTATATTAGTGGGTTTAAAATGAACAAACAAGCTTTTATAGCTGAGTATGATACACAAGAATGTTTTCCTGGTTGCTTTCCATGTCACAGACGAGACAATAAGAAAGATAACAAATAATAAAATACAGATAATACAATAAAATCAATTAAAAAAAAGATCAAATCAATAAAATAAATCAAATCAGTTTAATAGACAAAATATACTGTATGTACACAGTTATTCTTGTAGTTTATGTTCATCTGTGCTTGTAAGTTCCTCTGTAATAACAATTAAATAAAATAAACATTAAATATTTTATGTTAAAGCTGCAATCTGTAACTTATCTGTATCTTTTAAAAACATAAAATTACAGGTTTCTGTACATACTTTTCCTTACGCATGTCAAATGAAGTCTGACATTTTCTGGGAAATCGAATCTGACAGCTTAAATCATAAATCATTATTATTCGCTTACAGTTGTTAAGTTGTGTAAGGAGACCATTTTAAACACTGACCTGTAACGTACTTGCTCAAAAACAGATTCTTGTTTATTCTTAACCCAAAAATGATACAGCCGCAGCTTTAAATAAATAAAGGCATAAATTCTGCACTCTGCTCTGAAACTCGGGTTCAACCAAACAGGATGAACCTGCCCCCTGGTGGCAATAACAGGAAACAGCTGCAGCCCAACGCTGCCAAGATGTTTCTCAGCTCAAGGCAAAGAGCCATGTAAACAAACTTGTAATTGTGCATGAAGATGCATGTTGATACTGGGTTAGGCTTGACTTAAGCCAGAGCATAAACAACAGGAGATGCCGGCTGACTCATACCTCATCTGAGTCCCACTTGTCTGTGCTGCTTTTGTCCTGATTCACGATGTAGCCGGGAGGAAGCCAGTTCACCGGAGGATCAAATATGGACACCACCATCCGACTGGGGAGACCTTTCTTCTTCCCCAGGCGATAGAGATTACAGTTGCTGACCTGGAGAAAACAGAGGCACAAAACTTGTTTACCATACAAGGCAAAATTAATATACAAGGGTGCACATGCAATTTTTATTTTTTTTATTACAATTTTGTGGTAGTGACCAATAAAGTATTTATGAGGTAACAGCAACATTAAACCAAATTTGCACTTGTACAGAAAAAAAAAACACTACATTTTTTAAAATTACGCAGACAAATCCTGCACTTGAATCACATACAAAAAAAGTGTCAAACAAACTAATATATAAAATGTACAAAATACAGAAGTCAAACCTACTGCAATTGGTTGGAGCTAAAAATCATTCTAAAGAGCAGTTAAAACCTTCCCTGGGCTGTAAATCCCACCTTTTTACTTCTCATGTACGACAGCCGGCCCTCATGGGCGTCAGGATATGTGCAGAACAGGTAGGTGGTGATGGCGTGTTTCAGAAAAGAGTCGCCCAACATCTCCAGCCTCTCCAGATTGAAGCCGTCGCTGGCGTTGGAGAGGGTCAGAGCCTGCAGGATGAGGCCAGGGTTGGGCCCCAATGTTTTGGGAGAATCCCAAGCTGGGCCCTCACGGGCAGATGTTGATGTCATGTCCTCTGATGACACGGTAGAAGGTGCTGTGGTGCTGGTTGCCGTGTCTGGTTTGGGGCAACAGTATGAGGTAGGTTTCTTCACATGTCCGTCACAGAGATCCGAGTTCCTGCCTGGGGTACATTCATCACCGCGCTGTGGCTCGCTGGCTGGAGAGAGCCGTACGAGAACTGAGGTAGTGGTTTGCGCCGATAGGTCACTCTCCGAGCCCAGCCGAGAGCATTGGCAAACGTCACATCTGTGTGGAAGTTCGTCATCGCCGGCGCCCCGAGTGCCATTAGAGAGGTTTTTGGAACAGACGCAGATGCTCTCGTCTTTGTTTGGCACCTGTGGATCAGTCACAGGGAGCGCAATTTCTAGCTTTTCATCTGGTGTGTTGCAGTTCTTATAGGGGAGAGCGCCCTCAGATGGCCCGGAGGCCTCCGTGTTGCAGCCCTCCAGGGCAGTGTGGTCTGAATCCGAGCTTGTGCCGTGCTTACAGTGATCGTCATCTTCCATGCATGCACTGGGGCAGGAAATGAAAGACTTGCTGTCAATGGATTTCTTCCAGCCAAAATCCAAATTAGGATACCTGTGGTTAACAGTTGACAAGATTAAGACCTTCTCCAAATGGGAACAATCCAGAATGCGTTTTATAAAATCACCACATATGTATCAGTAACAGTTTAAAGATACAACCTACAAATTAACAATAATGGCTCTGATCTAAAACCTAGCCAGCTGTCTCAACACACCATTTCCTTGGTAATGTAGACAGTTTTAGAGGTCAGCAATAGCAAGTTAGCTTTGAAAGGTCCTTCTGTGGCCTTTCTAAAGCCACGCCCCCTCACAAACACATACATAGGTGGTCTTAATGCAATGATTGGACAAACATTTTATAATTTAATGCCTTTCATAGAAAGTATATTTAAATATGATCAGATCACTTAGTTGAAAATAACAAAAAATGTTTATGGAAAAAAATGTAATTCCTTAATCCAAGTCCTAACCAATATCTTACAAACAGAATTTTACTGAATGATTAAATCACAGTCTGCAAGTCAACATATTGCCAAGCTAACAACACAACACTCAAAAAATAACAATAACAACACACAAAAAATAAAAACATCAGTCAAGAGTCTTTAACTGACCTGAAGTCAGGAGGCAGAGTCTGAGCTCCTACACCAGCATCAATGGCTGTCTGAGACCGCAGCTCTTCGGCCGTCAGAAGGCAGTGAAGTCTGTAGAGGATGCTGGGAAGGCAGACGGCTTTCCTCCACAGCGAGGCGGGAATCGGATGAATGGCACACAGCTCCGGAACTAAAATCTGAGCAGAAGGAACACAAACACTGAAACGGTTATCTGATGCTAGCCGAACCTCAGTTACCGCTCTCAGTGGGAGGAAATACTTGCACATGCTGTACGATTAGACCTAAATCAGGTACGATGACTTGTAATTGTTACCGCAAACTCTTTCCGCCAGTTAATACCTGTTTGTTTTGCAGGCTTTCCCACTTGGCTTTTCTCTTCTCTGCGCTGCTAAGAGGAAGGGCTTTCCCCTTTTGATTAAGGTGCCGAGGCGTTAAAAGATTCAATCTGCAGGAAAAGACCACCACAGATGTTTAATGAAATTCCAAGAAAGCACATACCAGAATTCCTTGTTTTTTTATTTTGACCTCCTACCTTGAAGATGTGTGGTCCACATCCAACAGGGGCTGGTTAACATTGGACAGGTCAAGGTTGTACTTAGTTTTGTAATACTCAGCAAAAGTCTCATACTCCGGGGAAGGGAATTTACTGAGCGGGGTTAGGTCTGTGTAAACGTCAGCCACGTAAAAACGATGCGGCTGGTCGAAATTGCGATACCTGAGAGGGAGAAATTGGTTCCACTTCAGTTAAAACAAATCCACAGAATAAGTTATCATTGAGAACTTAATAACAGGGATAATTAAAGTGTTCTTTGGACCTCAAATGGCTCAAAGATCAGAAGGAATTTTTATCCGTACCTTGGAATGATGACAGCATCCTGGTAGTCTTCCAATTTGAAAACAAAGGGGTTTTGCTTGGTGTACTGTGTGTTTGGAATGCCAATGCGTGCTTCCGACTTTTCAATCTCTTCCATGAACTTAAAATCCAGGTCCAGCGTATTGGAATCTTCAACTGAAGGAACAAATTGGGCCGTAAAACAACGTCCACATGATAAATTGAGTAAAATCAAGGGAATTACTGCTTGGCTGCGATGGGACTCCATCACTCACCGACGTTGAGAGGTAGAACGCAGTAGGCAGAGTCTGCCTCTGTGGGCTTAAACTCCAGCGCTGGCTTTTCCAAGCGGAGGATGTGCGAGAAGATGTACTGGTGCAGACGCGTGATCAACTCCAGCTGCTCGGCGGTCAGAGTGAAACCAGACTTCTGCAGCTCAATGGAGATGGTCACCTCACCGGAACGCGTGTACACGGGGAAGTGAGGGATCTGCGGACACAGAACAGAGCCGACCGATTTCTGGTCATCTTTAAAAGATACTTTATTTGATTCACTTAAAAGTGAATGTTCAATATATGTAAGGTCTTTAGAAAAATGCAGTAGAAAATGCAGTAGAAATTCTGAATTCTGTGCTACCCAACAAAAGGCTGTTTTTACCAAATAGGTGGAAATAAACTCCCATAATGCACATGGGCATTGTCGACACGACAAAAATTCACTAAAATGTGTTTTTCTCACAAAAGCCTGATAAAAAAAAGCTGTCAAAAGTCTTTTGCTGACAAACAGACAATAATTTCTCTGCCAATGTAACAAGAATAAAGAGAAAACCATATCTATGTATATTTATTAGCTGCATTGCAAAAGGTTTGGAAATTGGCAGATGTTACAGATCAAATCAAATAAAGATAAAGGAATCTAAAAAGTTCTTGAGTGCTTTATGTGATAAAGTACTGAAGAACCAGAGAAGACAGCAGAAGACAGCGATTACCCGAGGTATTGGTTTAGCTGTCAGAACTCCAAAACATCGGGTGGTGTCCTCAGGAGGATACAGTTTCCTCCGGCGGAAGTTCAGCTCATCAGGAAGAGGTGTTGTGAGGACCATCCCAATCACATACAGATAACAAGGCTGCCCCGGTACAGGGTAACACCCCCGAAGACACTCTGGTATCTGAAACATCATCACACCCAACATGAACACACATCACTTCTAACTAAAGACCTATGATAACCAAGTGACGTCTCTCACGGCTTTTGGGTAACATTGTCTGCGTTTGGTGGAGCCTGGTCTTCCTGGCACGTTTGTTTCTTCTTCATCATGTAGGTCCAGCTCCTCTTCATACTTCACAGTTTCCTTCCCCACAGGCATCAAATGATCATCCAGCTCACCTACAAATGGACATCACGCATCAGCCAATGGTTTTCAATCCCAGAATGCATCAGGGAATGTTCAATCTCACCGATTTTGTGCAGCTTTTCACAGCAGAGAAGGGCGACGGCTTTCTCCGCCAGCCTTGCACAGCTCATTGTTGGCCCCTACGTGGATGAAGAACATTTAGAAGATGATTCAACAATCTTTTACTCAATCAAGGAGTCACACAAGGCCAAAACTCACAGTGACTGGAACTCTGAGTGGAGAGTTGATGGGCAGGAAGAGAGTCGACTGGTTACCTCCAGTCTTTAGCTCCACAGTTTTACACTTTGGAGCGAGATGAGTAAACGGATCACTGGGCAACCGTGCACAGTATCTACAAACACAAACATAAGATGAGCCTCTAACTAATGCTTTCAGTTCCTGTAGCATAACTAGTAGAGTTATGCATTAGATTGCATTAGATTGCTTTGGATAAAAAATAATTGTAAATGTTATTGGTCCAGGACAACATAATAACCTGTTGATGTGTCCAATGGCTGTGTTAATTGTGACGCGGGGTCCGCCATCCTCAGACCGCAAGACATAAGGTGGGAGAACGTTGTCATCATCGGACACCGGCTCCAGTTCAAAATCACTGCATTCTGCTGACTTTGAGCACTTATTTCTGAGGATCTGAAGCAAAAATAAGTGTAAGGATTGTTCAAAACACACCTAAGGAAGCAGGTGTCACCAAGCCACTGACCTTTTCTATGGCCTTGTAGGTCTTGAGGTCCTCTTCAAATGTTTTTGTGCGTTCGCTGTCAGCTAGCATGATGTAGTTGGAGACCGGAGCACGGGCGCGACCTTTGGACTGCACGTACGATCGGTACTCCGTCGGCAAGTCAAACCGAACAACCAAATTGCACTTTGGGATATCAACGCCTTCTTCCACGATGCTGGTGGCGATGAGCAAGTTGGTTTCATGTGCTCTGAACTTCCTCAGGACCTGGAGAGAAACGTGAATTAGTGAAATGACTGAAGCTGGCTCAAGATCAGGAAGTCACTTACAAGACTTCCTGTGTCTAATGACGGCGCTCACCTCCTCTTGTTTTCTGAACTCCACCTCCATTTGTTTGTTGCGAGGCTGGTTCTTGCCAATGCTGTGGCCCGTGATAAAGTTGCTACTGATGTAGGCCAGCTCTGGGTCCTGCTTTCCTGCCTCCTTAATAAGTCTGATAATCACAGACAATACAAGCCTTGTGAGAAACCTGCTTAGAATTATTTTTTACATATTTACATGAATTACATATTTTCTATAAACAAAATTGTGGTTGCAACCATGATGCTGGGCTTCCAGAGTATTTACTGGCCTAAGCAAAATCTGGAGGGAAAAAAAACATTCTGCCATTTTAATAAATTGTGCTTTTAAAGAAATACAACATGTTGTTACAAACAAACCTGTTCAAAACAACCGCTGTATATCTTCTTTCTACAAAGATGATTCCACAGAGTATGTTGGTAAAAGGTGATGGGAAATTAGCCTCTGCCTTCTCTTTTGCTTCTGCCTCCTCATCCTCATCTTCATCCTCAGAATCGCTCCAAGAAACATAATTGTCTTGATTGCGATTGTTGTACCACTCCACACTTTCGAACTGCTGCCGTTCAAAGGGTTTGTATTCGTGGAGGATCTCCAGAAGTTTGATGACTTTGGGAGTGACAAACTTCAGGTCCAGCGAAACTGGCGAGAAATGCTCCTCACACAAGGCGTGGATTTTTCTCAAAATGGTGTCGGTAAACAACAGGAATTTGCGATTCAGCTCCTCCTGCTCATGCTTGATGTATTTCTGCAGCTCACGGACCATGATTCCTGCAGCTTTATCAGCGCACCAAGGGCCCAGCACAGTCAACACGGCTCGACAGTCATTCAGCACCTAGAGAAGTTACAAAACAAGGAAAATCTAAATTGCAGAACCGGGAAATGTGATGTAAGCAAGCGGTTTGAGATCTTTCAGACCTGCCAGGAATTGTGCAGATCTAGATGCATGTATTTAGAATCCTGTCAAGATTTTTATTGACTGAGAAATGGCTGTAACCAGAACCTGTTTGGAGATGAATGTGGGATCTCTCTCTTCTCGCTGAGCAGATAAGTTGCAGTCATTAAGAAAATGAAGGGCTTCATCCAGCTCGCTCAGGAGTCGCTCAGAGAGGCCACTCTCGTCCCGGTACAGCCCACAGTCCAGCACCACCTCACGAGGCTGGGACGCATACCTGTGCACACAGGCCAGAAACATCAAGAGCTGTTTTACATTATAGTTATGGCCAGATGCAAATCTTTAACCTAGCATGAGTCGCATGCACAACGTTGCAGGAAATGCAACAAAAGCAGGAAGTACCTGTCCAGCACCACAAGATCGGTGGCAGTTTCTGCATTGCTCTGCAGAATCTTCTCCAGGTTCTGGATCTTCTCCTCCAGGTCACAAGGGTCACATTTGCCGTTTAAAATAGATGCGGTCAAGCCCAGAATGCGAGGACAGCCTGGGCAACAGTCACAAACCTGCAGAGACGATTTAATTGCTTACAGCTACAGGTGAACTTAGCGTTAACAGTAATTAGCATTTTTGCTTTTTTTTAAGTTAATAATTTTGAAAAGGCCCAAAAAAAGTTCATGAAATGTGACTGACTTTTCTCAGAAACCAGCACAATTTCATAATCAAGCAAAGAAAACTTCATAATCAAGGCAACAACTAGCAGAAAGTGTCGACCTTCAAAGTTAAAATTAAGTTTCAGAATTTGATAACTTTCTGATAACTTTCATCTCTCTCAGGCCTAAAACGGTCTTATCAAAGCTCCAAAATTCAATCTCCTGCACTTTTAAATACAAGCTTTATAATACCAGCCCAACAGATTGACATCTCTTTAGCATTTCTGTGGACTGACAGTTAGATGAGACCTTTATCATCCTTATACAGTGACAGATGTGATTCCAGTGTTGTAAAAGACTTGCAATTTCACCTTCATTATTTCCCGATAAGGATGGTCTGTGATTGCGAGGTGGCATTCGTCAAAAACCAGCAGGTTGATTTTTGAAAGTGGCAGGACTTGTTTCCTCAACACGTGCAGAAAGATGTGGCAGGTCATCACCAGCACCTACGAAGTTTGAAACATAACAGAGATGAGGAGAATATTACAGAGCAAAGGCTGTGATTTCCCATGAAATTCCACGAACAATCGCACCTGATTCTCTATCATCTCTCTGTCCCACATCTCCTCAGACCATAATGTCATTTCTTCAGACATGTAGTCGCCAACCTGGAGATCAGAGTGTGTTCTGACAGTAGATGCTTGCTGAACCACAGAGGACGCTGTAGGGAGACCGAGAAGAACAAGAGTTTGGATTCATTTTGAGGAACTCGCCCAAAAATAATAAATTCTTTCATCTGTTACTCTCCCTCATGTCATTTCAAACTTATATGACTTTTTCTTCTTTTAACACAAAAAACATTGGAAAAATTGGGGTTTCTCATTGGGGTTTTACACATTTGTGTGGGTTTATATGTCCACACATTGGAAGTGCCACTGTTGTCTGGTTATCAACATACTTCATGATATCTTCTTTTGAGTTGACATGGGAACATATTTGTGTGTTTCCTCACCTGCATTCACCAGGAAAATTGTCCTCTTTCCGTCCTCTCCACGGATTTGATGGGAAAGTTCCTTGATGAGGAGCACTGCGATAAAGGTCTTCCCTGAGCCGGAGTTTAAGCAGACTATAGTGTTGTGTTCAAGAGCTGCTTCAAGAAGTTCAACCTAGTAAGAATGTATAAAGTCATTCACAAGACTTTTACTGTTTGGTTTGCCAAAGGTAGAGTTTGCAATTTTGGAGAGGCTAGCAAAAGCAAACTAGCCTGCCCTTGCTTTAGAGCACTCTTACAAGCCACACATCCTCACAAACACACCTCAGATTATTACATTCGGTCCAAATGCAATGGTTGGTTGAACATTTTATGGTGCAACGTCCCCAACAGAAAATATTTAAATATATTTAGACCACTGAGTAACTGCTACAAAATTGTGAAGATTTAACCAGCATGACCAAAATGTATGCTTCCCCTTTAAATATTAACACAGGAGATAACATTGTTTTTGTATACCACTTTAAATCCCCAGTCCCTACTTATATGGAAAACAGCAGCAATAACATTCTAACTGATGTGTCCTTTTGATTCCCACAAAAAAAAAAAACAATTCAAACAGGCCTGAGACAAAATTAAACCCAAACGTTTAGGGAGAACTCTCTTTAACAACAGGCAAAAGCACACATCTCTGCATGGGCAATACAGTCATCTCTGTAGAAGACCTGCCTGATATTTCCTTGGTGTGTATATGTTGTCATGGATCGCTTCCTGTTGCCATGGGAGACTGAAGAAGGGCCCCATGGGTGAGGAGGCAGGGGTCACCAGCTGTAGGCCAGCCATGCTTAGAGACTGATAAGCAGGAGACCTCCAGTCATCCAGTGTTTAGATCATTGCATCGTGTCCTCCTGAAGCTCACTGTAAAAATCACAGGAGTTAGAACTCAACACTCAGTAGCACCAACAACACCAACAACTGAACTAAATCAGGTTGTATTTAAAGGGACAGTTAACCCAAAAATCGAAACGTTCCACCATTTCCTCCACCAGAGACACATGCTGAAAGTCGTAAACACACTTACGGAGCGGTGGGTCGCACCGCTGCACCGTGGGAGCAATTAAATGCATTGCTCAAGCGCACATCCAGTACCTGCTGGTGCTGGAATCGAACCTGCAACCTCCAAGTCCGACTCCATAACCAGTAGGTCACAGCTGCCCTTATTTTATGTTCCTCAAAAGCAAAAAAAAAACATACAGGTTTGAAATGACAAAAGGGTGATTAAATGATGGAATAGTGCTTCATTTTTGAGTGAACTGTCCCTTTAAGATGAGTGGTATTTTGTGCTGATAAACCTCAGGGCATAAGTGCACTTCAGCTGCATATCTGTTTAGGGTCCATCTGGATCGGGTGGGTTCTGATTAGTGTCTACTCACAGCGTGTACGTTCCCCACTCTGCTGTGTGACCGGACCACACTTGTTCTGGCCGTCATTATCAGCGCTCATAAAATCAGCTCATTCTTTTCCCTCCAGTCTCTTCTAGACAGACACACATACAGATATGACACGGTTATTTAACATGTATCACTCCACACATCTAAAGCTATATAAAATGTTACCCCCACACACACAATGCAGCTACATGAAATATACAGAGATAACATGTATAAGAAATCACCCAAGCCTGAAAAAGATATAAATGCATTTCATTATTTTATCAGAAAATTTAAAATAGTTTTCTCTATAAATGCATATTTAAAGGGACAGTTCCCCCAAAAGTAGATTTTTTTTCCCCATCATTTTCTCAACCTCATGTCATTTCAAACCTATTTGACCCTTTTTTATTATGTGCAACACAAAAGGAGATATTTTGAAAAATGTCTCAATGATCTGAAGCATCATCTTGTGTCCCTCAGAAGGAATGAGGAATACAGGTATGGAACGACCCGAGGGTGAGTAAATGATGGGGAAAATAAATAGCATTTTTGGGTGAACTATCCCTTTAAATGAATTCATATGCAATAATAGATATTTCACATTTTTAACGGGTAGAAAGAGTCAGTGTACCGTAATGCTGCAGATGGTGGAGGGGGGTGTCGCTGCCTGAGACAGTATTCGATCAACACTCTGAAAATGAAGAGAGAGAAAACACAGCCTGTGATAATAGATGTATCTCTGGCAATGAGACGTCGGCTGAATTCGGATGACAACTGGCTTGTCAACACATTTTTGCCACTCCGGATCAATCCCACACGTTCCCCCTGACCACCACTGTTCCACACAGCTGCAACAAATCAGCACAAGTCACTTCAGCTCAAGTAACACAAGACTTCATTTTCAGTGAGCGAACACATTTGCTCTTGGTTAAAAATCTGCTCTCAGACTCCATGTTCGAGTTCATGAATCTCTAATGCAACCGCATTGGTTATTTACATTCAGATTTTTAAAACGCCGAAACGCATCTGTTTCGCTGAACGAAACGCTCTATGTTAAACGGCTGACTGAAGAACAGCTGGCCGGGTCACAGATGCCCCGTTCCAATGCGGACAAACAGATTACAAGTGTTGAAAATCAGGCCTCAGACGACACGTTACAATCGGTTCTTTCATAATCAGCTGTAAGTGACATTATTTAAACACCTAAAAGCTTAAAATAATGGTAAAATAAAACTCTCATGACAAAAATAGTTGTAAGTTAAAACTAACAAATAAATATTTTTAAGACAATGAAGATGGAATCTGTAAGAGGGCAAAACAAACTTAATTTTAGATTTAATTTGTATTTAACTAAAATCGAAAATGATAATTGCTTAAAGCACCAAAGTCCAACACAGATGAAAAGAAAAATAGATATAACCACAATAATAAAATTATAAAACAAAACAAAGAAACAATACAGCAATCATATTATTATATCAAATATACCTGAATATTGATATGATGTTGTATTTGGGTCAACATCCGTTCACAATTTGTTAACACTTTTTACTATTGTAAAATTAATATGATCTCCTTCAATGTGTAATCAGAACACCATATAGGGCAACTGCATACAGGATCACAAACACTGGGGAATTTTGAAAACTTATTGGAAAATTATGGGAATATATAGTACACAGAAGGCAAAGCCTTTGTCAAGGAAACAAATGTATTTATGTTTGTATATAATACAGTTTCAATTTCCTTTTCATTCTCATAATATTCCAACTTGGAAAACTTCCAAAATTTCCCAAATTTACAACTATAATTGTAACTTACTATTATAGCAACAATAACTATAGTAGCATTTTGGTTGTATCTGTGCTTGGTACATTTCATACAGGCAATTTTTTCAATCTCTTTAAAACCAATGCTACATTAGTGAATATTTTAAAGCCTGATTATTTCAAAGCTGACTGATCTTTTCTTAGCAGGGCAGAACGCCAAACGCTCAAAAAAAAAACAAAAACAAAAAAAAACATCGCAGCCGTCTAGACTTCCTGCTAACCTCCAGCCTCAGCGTGGGCATAACAGCAGGCCAGTGACTACATACCACACAGCCAGTGGAGTTTCAGAACAAAGCACCGAACGTGACCTACATTACCATGAGAATGACTCTCGGCACAGCAGCAGCTATGATTCTGTACGGACGGATTGTTTACTGTTGCCATTCTGTCCAAGTTAAGGCCAAAACCTTAAAACAGGCCTACTACTAAAAAACGCACGTACAGAAACATCTGAAACAAGAACCGTAACAAAACCAGCTGTCCCTAAACCAGTTTAAACTAAAAATAAAAAACTAATTTAAATTTTATGGACCACTCTGCTCAGTTGATTACATTTACTAAAAGATGTTCATAAACAAAGCAGTCGGACTTGAAAATAATTCCATATGGAGCAGCCGTACCGTGAAAACAGACGAGTGGCCAACACCTGATTTCAGGTCTCCAAACGCACACTTGTCACATAAAAGGACCCCTTAGGGTAACCTAGTCCACGGGTCACCAGATCTGACCCTTAAAATAAAGGGCAGGTCTCAATAACCCCTGACTCGCCTGCACTCATACATTTTCATCAATAATTCATTCTGCTTACATTACTGTCACTTTATTGTGAGGATCGCAACTTGTTGATTTAGCAGGAAACATCATTTGTGCCGCATGTGTGTGAAAGTAAAACATCCTAATGAGATGCTGCAGAAAGCAATTAATGTACTTGGCTGGGAGACTAAAACAGGAAGCTAAAATCTTTGTGACAGACGCAACTGGATTTAATTTTCCTTCTTGTTTGTAAAGCGCAAATGGTTCCAACATTGTGCACTTGTGCACCTAACTGAAGATTATAACAGATAATACTGCAGTGAAGTGGTTTGACAAATATTAATATCTAAACAACAAGACAAATGAATTATTATTATTATAACCTGGCATCTTAATAAAATAACCTCACACACACACACACACACACACACACACAATAAATTCAACAAGCTGATGTTTCGGATAAAAAATTCAGATTGCATGCAGCCGATTGATACTTTGACAGTAACTTAAGCAGCACTTAAAATTTTACAAACAAAAGCTCTTAACCTCACACCTCCTCTTTGTTATCATTTAATATAAAGGGAAAAACACAAAAACACAAGCTCAAATCCTCCCGCACAAACAGATCCGAGCACAATAAAGGCAGTGGCGTTTATCTCACCGAGTGCTGCGTTACACACACGACCCGAAACGTCTCGTCCGATGCGTATAAACGCTGATAATTAAATATTCACGCAGGTCATTTAGGCCTCGTTGCGACCTTGGCCTTGAATTCCCATACAGTAACACACCCGAAACCCCCCAGAAACGTCATTTTTAACCATTTCTACACTTAATCTACATCTCATCGCGCATGACAGATCCGTGACTGTCCCCACAATCGATGCCTTCGCCATGTGCATCAGCCTTTAAAGCAGCTAACGCGCGCGTGCGGCTAAAAAGGCGCCGTCACGCAACAGGAAAACGTCGATGCAACGTTGCCGAAACGTTTACGACAAACCTCGCATCCCCCGTGACCACATGCAAGAACGCGTTTTTAACAAATGCGGGTCGGACGGTTCGGTTTGGAGGGCGATAGATGGACAGAGAGATGCCACCGTACATTTGGCCCGAGCGGGTTAGCACGCGAGCCCGTGTTAGCTTCGCCTGTTTATTATTGACCGACGCGTAAGATTTGAGCGCGTGAGACGCACGCGTTGGGTTTAGGAAAGGCAGAAGCGCGCTCACCGGTGGTGAATTTGTTTTATGGGTCGCGTTGCGATGAAGAGCCTCTGATCTCTCTCCCCATTCCCTCCTGCCGCTGCTCTTACCGCTGCTGTTGTCAGGCTGTGAAGCCAGACACTCTGACCGACGCTAGATGTGTGAGCGCGGCTACCGTCAGGAACCCACCGCGCGATTGGTCCTTTCAACATCAAAGTTCCTTAGCGGGGCGATTGTTTAACATCACCACACATACAAAAAATAAAACAAATTTCAGTGTTTTAAACAAAGTTGTTTGGAAATGGAAAGATTCATTGTGCGTTAAAGCAATAGTCCAGCATGGATGCAGATACAGCGATACACACGAGATCTTTAAAGAAGCGGTTTTAATAGAGCGGTTTCCAATACGATTATTGCAAAATATATTCATAAAGTGTCTTTGAATGTATGAAATATATTATATTGTGTTTTAGACTTTTAACAAAAAGTTATTTTAAACAAGACCAAAAAAATAATAAACCCCAAAACTGAATCATTTCACGGTTTACACTTTTTGTACTGGTGTTGAACTTTGCTTACATACTAATACATAAACTCTCATGCATAAATACCACCTCTTACAGCAAGAATGTATTGTAATAATGTAACTTAAATGCACTGTTTCACTGTTTAAGCACACGCTGCACCTGCAAACAGTTCATGACAGTGTAAAACAGTGTAAAACAGTGTGAGATTTGAAAATGGGTTTTCCAGGTACTTCTCTCTTTAAACTTGTGACTCTGTTTAAAATAAAAGCCCCACTTCTCTCTGACAAATGCTGCCCATGTGTGTAGCCAAGCAGTGTAAAAGTAAAATAAAAGTAAAAATAATAAAGTAAAGTAAAATAAAAAGAGTTGCATACAAATAGACCAATCCAGATATTTATAAATGAAATACTATATGGTAAAAAAAGAGAGTGAGAAGAACAGTAATGAGTAAATGTAACATTAATAAGGAACTTCCGAAAACAGGGAAAATTAAGAATAAGAGTGATGAATAAAATAAAGATATAAGATACCGGAATATTTATGGAGCGATATATGAATACCATATATGAATATATGATATATGAATATCATTAAACTCTCATTTTATAAACTCTCATTTTATTAAAATATTTTTAATATAACGGGACCGCACTAAAATAGTTCATAAGCTTTCAATGTTACACTTATTAAACAAAATGCCCTTAATATGTTGATCTCCACACTCATCATTAAAAACACAAATCTAGAGAAGACAAACTTCATGCAAGTTTGTATATAGTATAATAGTTCAACGCTACGTATCAATGCCAGTCAAGAGTTGATGTCTTGCCCACGCCACTGAAAAACGAAAACATACGACAGTGTCTTTCTGAGCATAATTGGCTTTTTAGTTCCATCTAGTGGTTATTTTAGTCGTCATTTACACTTCTTTAGAGGAAATGGAGCTGTTAACACATTTAAGGCACAATTTGAATCTGGATTGATCTGGTTTCTGTTGGGGTATCGTTTTTAATAGGCATATAATCACTACCTCACTTAAGTGTAAAAGAAAATGAATTTGGCAAAACATAGTTTCAATGTGCATATAAAACAATGAAAAGTTGCACATAAATGACAGATACAGATCTTTGAATCAAGTGGCTTTAACGAGGGGAAAAATAAAAGATTTATTTTAAAACACATTTATAAAGTGCCACATAGTCTCACATAGAAAAGTTAGGTAAGCTCAGCATTTGTTCTTTTTCTAGTTTTTAGCAATTACAAGTCAACAAATTCTGAACCCCATAAAAACAGCGATATATTCCTTTTTACCTAATGAATTACCTACTTTATTATTATATAACAAACATTTGACTAAATCACATTAATCTCACGTCTTTTCACACGATTCAAAACACTGAACCTTCCCGTGATGCATCAGCTCCGGATAGACCAATCAGAAGAAGCTTGAGAAGATCCTCTTCTCTGATTGGCTTAAATCTACAGCTGCGCAATATTCAAAGTCCTTCATCTGCTCGGCGTGAAGGGCTGAAGTCGGAGCTACCAGCCCACGAACCGCATTAAATAAACCCAATTTCTGGTGTCATTTAAACGGGTTTGACATCTTATTTATATACTTTACACGGAGATCGATTAAACGGTACGTGCGCTTATTAATTGTATATTAACGTACTACATAAACACATTGTTTTCTTAGTCAATTTTGTTAGGCGCCATTTAGCATTGAGTAGGTTGACGAAACAATCGACCTGATCTGTCGATATTTGTCATTTAATCTTTTAATAGCTCCGAATAATGATTTAAATATGAAAAAAATGTCTAAGTATATTCAGTTATATATATGTTGTGTTAATTTGTATCTGTATATGTTTACAGGTTACGTTTAAAGGGAGTTTTCGACGCTCCGTTGCCATGGCGTCATCTCAACTATCAGCAGCTAAAAAAGACGAAAAGGGTCGAAATATACAAGTTGTTGTACGATGCAGGTGAATGCATATTTAGACATTTCTGCAAAAACACTATAGTTTTATTAATCTTGTTTGTTTTTGTATGCATGCATGCTGTCTGTAGCTATTTAATATGACTTTCATTAAAGTTGCATCTATCATTTAAGTCTTATTGTGGTACGATGTGTATGTCACAGACCCTTCAACACCGTGGAGCGTAAATCTGCCTCTCATACTGTTGTTGAATGCGACCAAAGCCGAAAAGAGGTGACTGTCCGAACTGGAGGTGTTGCAGATAAAGCAGCCAGGAAAACATACACTTTTGACATGGTGAGTGTCTGTTTCTTACACACTTCCTGTTTTGTGACACCCAAAGCTTTTGTTTGCAGTAACAGTATGTTGTTATAATAAAATATTGTTTTTGAAATTGGTTTTAGGTGTTTGGTCCTTCTGCCAAACAAATCGATGTTTACAGAAGTGTGGTTTGTCCCATATTAGATGAGGTCATCATGGGGTATAACTGTACAGTGTTTGCGTGAGTAGCTTTTAAAATAATGCAACTTTTCTGATGATATTACGTGTTGTTTCAAAGGCTATAAAAACCAATACTATGGTTTTTATTTGGTTTAAAGATATGGCCAGACTGGAACAGGAAAAACGTTCACTATGGAGGGTGAGAGGACCCCCAGTGAGGAGTTCACCTGGGAGGAGGTATGTTTAGCAGTAGACCAAATACAAGTCAACTACAATTCACTAAAATTCAACAAAGAGGTTACTAAACCTAGATTTAATATGACGTTTCTTGAACCAAAACAGTAGTAATATTGGTAATGCCACAGAAAACTATCCAACTCTTTTAATAAATTGTTTTTATATATATATATATATATATATATACTTGTAAAACTCTCCCTGTTTCTCCTTCATGTTCATCTCAGGACCCTCTGGCTGGAATCATTCCCAGAACTCTTCATCAGATCTTTGAGAAGCTGTCAGATAATGGCACAGAGTTCTCTGTGAAGGTCTCTTTGCTGGAGATCTATAATGAGGAACTCTTTGACTTGCTCAGTCCGGCTCCTGATGTCACAGAGAGGTTACAACTGTTTGATGACCCTAGAAACAAGGTGTTTACAAAAGTTACCTGTAACACTCCATTAATGCATCTTCAGAAGAGAAGCACGTTTGTTCATTAATGTTTGCTGTTTGTTCTGTGTTTTGTCAGAGAGGTGTGGTCATTAAAGGTCTTGAGGAAATCACGGTACACAATAAGAACGAGGTGTATCAGATCTTGGAAAGGGGAGCAGCCAAGAGGAAGACTGCATCCACACTCATGAACGCTTACTCCAGGTAATCCCAACTCCTATTCGTCCAAACTCTTCACAATAAAACCAATTTCTCCTACCAGCTGTTGAACCTGAAATTGTGCTATAAAACCAGGTTGTTTTTTCCAGGTTGCTTCAGATGTTGTATAAAAACAACGCAATGTTCTTCAGAGGAAAGGAAACGTTTTGTGTATGTTTTAAATTCTTCCTTTGATATCACCAGTCGATCCCACTCCGTATTTTCCGTGACCATCCACATGAAGGAAATCACCCTGGATGGAGAGGAGCTAGTGAAGATTGGAAAACTGAACCTGGTGAGTGTGTCTCCTTTAAATTACAGAATTTACAGGAAGTTCTCGACTGGTTTTAAGTGACACTTTAATGATATTAAAGTCATTTTAAAACCACTCAAGATCTCTATCTGTGCTTTTTGTTTAGGTGGATCTCGCGGGGAGCGAGAATATCGGGAGATCTGGAGCTGTGGATAAGCGTGCAAGAGAAGCGGGCAACATAAACCAGTCTCTGCTCACTCTTGGTCGGGTCATCAAGGCTTTGGTGGAACGAGGGCCTCACGTGCCCTACAGAGAGTCTAAACTCACCCGCATACTGCAGGATTCGCTGGGGGGGCGCACCAAAACCTCCATCATTGCTACTGTGTCTCCTGCCTCCATCAATCTTGAGGTATGTCCCACACTAGTAATATCTCTCGCTCCCTTTGACTCTCTATAAAGCATGTTAATTTTACCATCTGATTGTAGGAAACTCTGAGCACATTGGACTATGCTAACAGGGCCAAGAACATCATGAACAAGCCAGAGGTCAATCAGAAACTGACTAAGAGAACTCTGATCAAGGCAAGCCTCTTCCACATTTTTGGGGATCTGATATTTCATTGTTTCTATTTGGCTCATGTTTTGTTTTTCAATGCCTATCTTTCCTGAAATGTTGCAGGAATACACCGAAGAGATTGAGCGTTTGAAAAGAGATCTGGCCGCTACCCGGGATAAACATGGAGTGTATCTTTCAGTTGACAACTATGAGTAAGTTTTGTGCAAGTGCTGTATCCAAAATGTATTTGGTGTTTTTTTTTCCTGTGTAAAATTTAAGTGATGTTGGGTTTCATATTAGACTTGATTAATGATGAAATTGCCTTTATAGAAAGCCTGTATATCTATACATTAATACATAGGTGTGGGTAAATATAGGGTTGTGCTCATTTTATTTGGCAAAAGGCTATGTTATGATGTTTGATTTGTTTTGTGTGTGTGCAGGAATATGAACAGTAAGCTGGTGTCTCAGGAAGAGCAGATTACGGAGTACACCGAGCGAATAGCTGCGATGGAAGAGGAGCTTAAGAAGGTTAGCGTCTTCAAATCAAGTCCCACTAACTTTAACTTTTCAGTTTGTGATGTCACTGACAACTCTGATGCGTTAGTGAAAGGCAGAAATGTACGGTTGTATTGGCAGGTTATGGAGTTGTTCACGGACAGCAAGCAGAAACTGGACCAGTGCACTGAGGACCTGCAGGACAAGAGCCAAAAACTAGAGGAGGCTCACAAGGACCTAACGGAGACCAGGCACCGCCTGACTCAAGAGGAATACATCACCACACAGCTCCAGAACAATGAGGGCCAGCTATACAGCACAGCTGACCAGGTCAGTGATGGAGTGCAAGTGTTCGTAACATAGGAGGAACGCTATGGCATACCTGAATGCCATCCTAACTTGTGTTCTCACACCCAGCTGTTGAGCACGGCTGAGGCCAGCACGCAGGATGTTAGCGGCCTTCATGCTAAGCTTC
The DNA here is from genome assembly GCA_036877545.1 of Yasuhikotakia modesta. Lineage (NCBI taxonomy): Eukaryota > Metazoa > Chordata > Actinopteri > Cypriniformes > Botiidae > Yasuhikotakia > Yasuhikotakia modesta. Next base: position 42,338 of record JBAJNP010000679.1, on the reverse strand, counting down.
AGCGAAAGAAGGACGTGGAACTTCACAACGGGCAGGTCCAGCAGAACTTCTCCCAGTCCATGGAGAACTTCTACAACAGCATGCAGAGCTCACTGCAGGAGCAGGGCCAGAAACACTCTGCTATTATTGACCATTACCGCTCTTCAGTAGGTGAGGATCTAACTCCAGTTACTATTCTATGTGATGACTGCCTAGCGAACATTTGTGCTGATTGTTAGGCACCCTAATGTAATGTGACTAAGCTGTCTACGTTTAAAGGTGCAATCTGTAACTTTGGATAAAAATAAACACAGAATAGATTGACAGATCAGGGTTCAACACAATATACTTATCTTAATTTGCAATGATACAGTTATAATGATTTAGAATTGAAGCTGCCAGGTCTTATTTAACAAGAAATGTTGGTAAACAGAAAGAAGATCTGGCTACTATATCACGTTTATATCTTGCAGATCCTTGTTTTGTGGTTTCAAACATCTAAATTCAACTCCGGCTAATCGAGCTGAAATGTTTTGCGCAGGTGAGCTGCTGAGTGTGAACCGCAAGGTGTTTAAAGAGACTTCAGGTGCCGTGTGCGAGTCGTACAGCAGCATTACAGGTGCTGTAGAAGAAGGTGTGGAGCGCTGTAAGGAACAAGTGATGCAGCAGGAGAAACTCTCTCAGGAGGCTCAGAACTGTATGCTGGAAATACTGGTGAGAGCCAAAGTGACTTATTCAATCTTAAGGCTCTTAATTTTTAGAGATTAATTACTTGTCCAATGGCTCCTCAGGACGAACACAAACATCGTCTGGAGGAGGTTCTGGTTGCCCAGGCGGTTCCAGGTATCAGGTCCATCATGGCCATGAATGACAACCTGAAGCAAACCCTTCACAGATACCACAGTCTGGCTGAACAGGTACATGTGAGACGAGCAGATCAACACCTTAAGCTGCAATTGTTTTAAACGGAGATGGCGACAGAGAAGCAAAAGTTGCAGATTGCAGCTTTTATTTGATAAATTATTTTGCTAGCTTGAGGTAATTGAGACTGTATCAGAATCAGTCAAGTTAAAACCCCTGATGTCTTTCACAGATGCAAAGTCTGAAGACAGAAATGATGTCATTCTTCAACTCCTACGTTGAATCTTTGGCCAGTATGAGAGAAAATGCCGCGCAGGGCTTCAGCGCTCTGCATACTGAAAATGACAAGCTTAAGCAACGTGTGAGCCAAGCTGGAACCAACCATCAGGAGGTGGGTCTGCTCAGCCCAATGGATTCTTGGAACGGGTTACAAAACCGTCATACTGACAGTATTACATCCACGTTTCTGTGAAGTTGATTGACTGTGATGTTCACAAGCTTTGTGGGCTGTAAATGTAACCGATAGGCCACAAGAAATTTGACTGGAGCTGTTTCTGTAAACTTTGAATAGCTGTGAGAATACTTCAGTTTTGGAGTGTTTCATAAGCAGATGCTGTTTAAACCAAGCCAGGAAAAATACGTTCAACTTTTGGAACCTTTAGAACAAGTGTTCTACTAGTGTTCCTGTAGCTCTATTGATGTGGTTTGAGTCCCAGGAAACAAATGTATACTTTTTGAACGTACTGTATGTTGCTATGGATGAAAGCGTTTGCTAAATGCCTTTGTTAGAACCTGCACCGCCATCATTTGATCATTAAACAGCACTATAATAATAACTTTCTCTTTACAGCGTGTGGCTCAGCTGATTCAGTGTTTGCAGAACCAAATGAACCTCTTAGCTTTGGACACTCAGACAGACTTTGAAGGTCTCGCACAGGCTACAGCCGCCCAGAACGTTCCTCTAGAAACGCTTCAGAGCTCCATACAGAGGTGAGAAGAGGAACAACGTGTTTTCAGGATTTCTGTAATAAAACTGTATCACAACTTTCAATCACTTATTACAGTAAATGTATCGCGGCTGAGGAGGACTCGGTGTCTGTTCGTGCTCAGCTGGGTTCCTCTGTGGATGGAGTGATGTTGGAGATGAAAAGAGTTACGGAGGAAGGAGAGGGTGCTCTCGGGGAATGTTCCGGTTACTGCCAACACCTGCAGGCATCTCTGGACGCTCTGGCTGATTCAGGACTCGCATGGTGCCACAACGCCAGAGATTTGACTAAAGGCAAATCTGAGGAACAGCTGAAGAACATCAGGGAGATGGACACAGTTCTGCATGACCTGCTGAAGGTTAGTTCATCTGTTTGTTGTCCTGCTTACACTGAATTGATGGACTAATAAGTGTTGATTTTACTATTATTGCATAAGTGCAGTCCAATGTGCTTTATATGAATGAGGACTCTGCAAACAAAGTGTCTTGGTGTGTGCAGTCTGTAGAAGAAAAGAGGGAGAAAGCCATTGGTGACACTGAAGCTCGCCTGAGTTCAGTGCAACAGGAAGTAGAAGGAATCCTGGCTCATGTGGAATTGCAGACGTGCAAGGATGAGGCCACCCTGCAGGAGCACAGAGAGACCCTGTCGTCCATCAGTACTCAAGCACTGGACACCGTACACAACTTCCTCAGCTCTGAGCTCAGACAAGATTTACCAACAGGTGAGAAGCTGTGGATTCTGAGAAAGGTTGCTTGTAATGTAGACATTAGTATAACTGTGTAAAAGGAGCAGTTCTGAATTCTTAACCCATGTGTACTGAGCGGTAAAGTGACGCTGTGTTAAATTTAAAGGAACGACTCCCCAACGGAGGGAGTACATGTACCCACGTGTGCTGAGCAAGCCGAGAAACCGAGAAGAACTGGAGGCGGAGTTTAGAGCCCAGCACGAGAACCTTCAGAGCGCCCTGAGCCAATGTGAGGTGTTTCCTGAGGCAGATGAGGACAAACCTCTTGAACAGGTACCAGAAATATTACAAGATCGTAATATCAGTGATTGTTCTGGATTGATCTTGAATTGGCCGTTCTCATTAACTGTTCTCATTTGCTGTTTTAGGACTCTCTGGAGGATGAAGTCAGTGTATCTAGTGATGGAAATGGCACAGAACAGTCTTGCTCTGATGAGAATTTGATGTGTTATGAGAACGGAAGGGTTCCATTCTTCAAGGTGAGGCGTTCGATTCTCTCACATGAGAAAAAGTTGCTTATAGCTTGAGTCACAAATAATTAATACAAAGATTTTATTGGATGCCAGTTTTGATTTGAAATTTTCTCTTCTAAACAGAAGAAAAACAAGAAGGAAAACGGTAATAAATCGCTGAACCGTTCGAAGGTGGAGAATGAGAGCTTGTGTACGCCACCTCGCTCCAAACTTCCACTCAGGTGTCAGAATTAATGCATTGTTTATCAGTTATGTATTTTTGTGTGTGTGATAGTTGTGTTTTTAGTGTGTCTCTTTCAACATGAATTGTCAGTGTTTTTACTTGATCATATGTCTGTCTGGTTACCTCACTGTCACAGTTTTTAGGAAAAATAGCTACAGTTACAATTTCAGGGTTGTTCTGGTGCTCCAGTAGAGTTTAGACTTTTATTTTTTTGTATGTTAAACTGGTTTAAATACTAAAAGAAAATAATCCACTTCATGTTTAAATCAATAAAGTATTTTTAAAGTATAGTTTGTGTTGAAAGACTTAATGTATAAAGTTCTTTAATGTTTTCTATTATATTCACTTTGAAACACTTGGTGTAATATTGGTGTTTGTAGCTTTGTTTTCAAATATTAGCTTATTGTAAATTAAAGTAACCAGTTAAACTGAAGGATGTTGGATTGGTTTGTTAAGAGAAACTAATTTAGGAAAAGTCTAACATTTACTTATGTAAAAAAGCATCATACACAACTGTTGGTATGCTTCAAACATTTCAAAAGATTGGTGATAAAGAACATCTTTGTCAAACAGGGATTTGTTTTTTAGGTTTTCTTGCTGCTGTGGTGGTAACAACTGGTTTAGTTATTAGTTACCATGTGCAGTTGTGAGTGAGTTATGTGTCATGTGAGTTAAATGTTGGTGCAAGTCAGCAAAAGAACAAACAGATCTGTTTAGAAAAGTAAGAGAAAAGTAAGAAAAATGTTACAGAAATACTCGTAACAGCGTTTCACCGTTTAGCAGCATTTAGTCACCATTAAAACACTTCCGGCCACTAAGCCCCGCCCATTTTAGGACCTTTTAAACCGCTTGCCGTTCTACGCGTTCGTTCTATTCCCACGGCCCAATCAGAATCGCGCTTTTAATCACGTGTTTGACTCTCCCCGCAGCGTCCAATCAGAACCGCCCTCTGTACGCGTCCGTTCCACGTCTGCGAAAGAAGAGGCGCAGATGACGATTAAACCTCTGAACGCCTCGTGTCATTTAAACGCCTTAAAATGTGAAAGCGGATCGGATGTGATGCTCTCGGACGTTTTAAATCCGGGATGGATTTAGAGGAGGCTTTCCAAGCGGTTGGAGAGTTCGGGAGACACCAGAAGCGGATGGTCATCGTCCTGGTGTTGTTGCAGGTAACGGATGATACGGGCAGATCCATAAACGCAGTCATGCGTTCGTGTAAATGCACGTCTGCGCACGTTCAGTGGCACAACACGTGTATTTGTGTATTCAGATCTCTGTTTGCACGGCTTTAAACGAAGCAGGATCGTATCTACAGGCAGTGAGACGCATTTAATCATTTGCTTATCGAAGGAGGCCATTGTTAAGTTATGTCTGTTAACTTTATATCGTTTAGAAATCTGCTCTAGATTTGCTATCTATTGAAGTCACGTATGAACCCTTATGGTAGCCAGACTTGTTTGTTTTGGGGAATTGGAGTGATGCTGTTAAAATGGGGGATTCATCCTAGATCAGTGAAAGTTGAGCTCTTGCTCAATGTTTTGTGCAGATTTACATGGCATGTCAGTCCATGCTGATCGTTTTAGTGGGTGCTGTGCCACAATATCACACCGAACCTGTTACTGAAGACGGGGCTGGTGATATAACTCACAGAGTGACGTTTACTGAGGATGTCAGCTCCATTGTGACTGAGGTGAGGAAATATATGATAACTAATATTGCACATTCAGCTTAAACGGACTCATTTCTCTGACACAGATGTTGGTGATCATGGTTGTATGCAGTACAGCTGGTATATACGTACATACGTGCATGTATTTATCCTTGCTGTTTGTTCTTCTGTAGTGGTACCTGGTTAAAAAGCAAGCCTATAAGGTGAGCTTGGCAGGGTCTCTCTTCTTTGCCGGTGTGCTGATTGGAAATGTCCTGTTTGGGCCACTTTCAGACAAGATCGGAAGGAAGCCGGTATTTCTTACTGGTAAGAAGTTTAATACATCCCTGATGTACAGATTCATATTGTGTGATGGTCATTCTGACTTACTGAGAAAATCTATTGTTGATGTTGTGACTGTAATAAAACATGTTGATCTCTGTTTTTCTCTCAGGTCTGTTCTTTGAGGTCTTGTTTGGATATGCTACGGCATTGGCCCCCAGTTATGAAGTGTTTGCATTGTCCCGGTTGTTGGTCGGAATGATGAACGGAGGGATGGCACTGGTGTCCTTCGTCCTCACTCAGGAATATGTTGGAAAATCGTACTGGGCAATGACAGGTACCAGTTCTTCCAACCATGAGTTCATTAATCGTTACACTGCTGTGTTTAATATGACAAAACCCTCAGTGATGTCATATAACACAAATGTGATTTATGTATTTCCAGGGACCTTGACTAATATGACGTTTGCGGTGGGCATCTCGCTCTTTGCGGCGTTGGGTTATTACGTCCGGTCGTGGAGGAACTTGGCAACTGTGGCAAACTGTCCTGGACTTTTGTTCTTCCTGCTTTGTGTGTGAGTGTTGAAGCGCTACTTCCTGTTAAACTGCGGCACTGTCTAAATTGTCTGCATGCTAATGTACAAGTAAACACACACAAATTTATTTGTATATATTAAAAGTGTGTCAAAGAGCTTGAAGTTTCAAGCACACTTTCAGCCTTAGAGTATAACCTAGATAAAAATAAGCGTAAGAAAGTTTTTAAAAATGTAAACAACTGCTTCATTGTCAGAGCTGTGGTGTAGTGGTTAGAGCAAATGCAAACACATTGAGTTGTGGTGGTAATGTGAGCTATGCATGTTCAAAATAAGATCCTAACAATGCTAAATAAGTATTGAACCTTTGTTTTAAAGCTACAATCCATAACTTTTGCCTCTGTGGTGGACAGTTTTTGGACAGAGTTTTGGAGCTCTTGTTAAACATTTATCCATGATGTAGTTTTTGACTGGACAAAACTAACTTTGTCCATTTTTTTACCGCCAAAAGTTACGGTTTGCAGCTTTAATATGATTTCCCAACTTAACTGTCAACCTTACACATGTCCTAAACTGAATATAATGGCATCTACTGAGTTTTTGAATGATCAGAACATGCTGGAATCTTCCGTGTTTCCAGGACTCTTCCGGAATCTCCACGCTGGCTGTATTCCCGGGGTCATCTGAAGCAGGCCGAGGACGTCCTGCAAGATTTTGCCGTGAGGAACGGCAAAGGCAGAATTTCAGTGAAGCTCCGCCGGCCAGTCAGCACCAGCGCTGTTAATGGACCCAGTCCTGGCGTTTTCCAGCTGGTCACGCATCCCGTGCTCCGCTGGAGGACTGTGGTGCTCATGTATGTTTGGTGAGTGTTATAACCATTATATAACCATTTCACAAATTACACAAGACAGAGAGGCAGAAGTTACAGGTTACAGCTTTGATCATTGATTCGTATTTGTCTCTCTGTTGTGTGAAACATTTGTGTGTTTCTTTGCTGTGTGTACTGCAGGTATGTCTGTAGTCTTGTGTATTACGGGTTGACACTCAATGCCAGTGACGATAAGGGAAATCGCTATCTCAGCGTCGCCATGTATGGACTGGTGGAACTTCCTGCTTATCCTCTCTGCATGTACTTCATTAACAAACAGTGGTAAATACAGTCACATGACCAAACACCCAGAATGCTCAGCTCTTATATTTGATATGCATCTCTGATTGTAATCTGCAATGTTGTGTCTATGTTTTTGTGTTTCAGGGCAGGTAGACGGAAGTCACTGGCTAATTTTCTGGCATTTGCAGGCTTGTCCTGTTTGCTCACTACAGTTGTACCTGTATCAGGTGATTGTTTTAAAATCAATAAGGTTTTTATCAAAATCCATTTTGGTTCAGGGTATATCTGTATTTTTTGCTTAACGTTATGTGTAGAAAAATACAACCACTAGTGTTAAATGTAATAGGATGCCTGTGTTACAATAAGCAGTATAAACACTTATTAAAGCTGCAATCTAAAAGTTTTTGGGGTTAAAAATAAACAAAAATCAGTTTATGATAAAGTACATGACAGATCAGTGTTCAAAACTGTCTTCTTTCCTCAATGATAAGTTTATAATAAGGATATAATTTAAGCTGTCAGGTGGAATTTCGCAGGAAAGTTTTGCTGGAACAAGTGAAGAAAACAAATCAACCTGCAATTCTCTGTTTTGAACAGAGATGGCAGTAGAGAGCTGAACGTTTTGGTTCACTTTGAGATCTTGACAGCCTCCTGCTAAACATGTTGTTGTTCTGCTAGCACAGACTTAAGACATTAAGCAACACAGACAGGCTGAGACTTGTGGAGAATAATGCCTGCAGACATTCAACTGATCCGCGCTGCTTTAGTTCAAACACTGTAGCCCCAAAAAACCTTATGATGACACGAATGTCATTGGAATAGCATTAAAAATGCCCACAAGTACATTTGTTAGGTTTTAAATTATGGAAAGATTAATTGTTTTAAAATACAGTACTTGTGTCAGTAACATCTGATAACCAGACAGCGGATTAATGTGAGACACTTTTAAGATCCTGTGAAGATAAGAAAAGGCGACTTCTAAAAATCACTTTTGGACCAATTGGTTAAATATGATCACAAAAATATCTCCAACAATTTGAAGTTTAGAATCATTAGTTTAAAGACTTGAGTAGTATTTTGTTTATCCAGTGTAATGAAAGCATCATTAAATGTGGTGTCACTATTAAGTGCATAACCTATATTTACCATTAGATTGGATTATGTAACTCCTGTTGTCTTTTGTTTCAGGTACCACATCACTGGCTTTGGTGGGCAAACTGATGGTCAGTGCAGCGTTTAATATTGTATATGTTTATACATCAGAGCTTTACCCCACTGTCATCAGGTACAGCCACCTCTGCAACTCTCATGCTTAACTTTTAACTCTTATTTATTAGCTTTATTTAAAGTAAAACTGCATGTGTGTTTACCGATTGCATTGCAATGGCGCCCTCTTCTGTAGACTGTACTGTATTCAAAACGAATTTGCATGCATGCAGTACGTGTTGGATTAAATATATAGTGTGTATTGTGTGTGTGTGTGTGTGTTAGGAACGCAGGGTTGGGTGTGTGTTCCATGTCATGTAGAGTAGGAGGAATTCTGGCTCCTTTTGTGCCCAGTATGGTGAGCAGCTATTATTTTCTTATTATATTATTATTAATACTAATACATGTATTATTAGTAGTAATATTTTAATTACTGTCTTACAATTTCCAAAAATGCATTTGAAATTTTCTTACATTCATCTGTACAGTAATTGTGTTAACGTTGGTTGGTTATGTGTGTATTAATGTTTGATTATTGGTTACTGTGCAGAAATCGTTGCATGCATCGATGCCGTTTGTGGTGTTCTGTTTGAGCGGCGTGTCTGCCGGCTGTCTCGGGCTGCTGCTTCCTGAAACCCTCAATAAACCAGCAGCGGAAACACTCGACGAACTTTCCAGCCCCACCTACCAGCGAATCTTAGAGCCACAGGTAACCATCACTGATCAGTGTATTTGATTTCTCATAATCATTAAAGTTAACCCAAACGTTACGTCTGAGTAACACAAAAGAAGATATTTTGAAGTATTTTGTGTCTACACATTGACTTTCATTGTATAGACACAGAACCGCTGAGACATTTCTCAAAATATCTTCTTTTGTGTCCCACAGGGGAAAAAGGTCAAATAGGTTTGAAATGACATTAGGGTGAGTAAATGATGGAAGAATTTTTGCTTTGGGGTGAGCTATTCCTTTAACATACAATGTTGTTTGTGTTTTTTTCAGGTTCACCTCTTGGAGGAAAAGCATTTATCTGACCAAAATGGAGAGGATAGCGACTAAGATATGGACTTTGAATATTTTTTGTTGTGTCACTTTATAAACATCTTGATCGCAAATGATCAGTCTGTCTCAATATTGTGCCAAACACAGATTCACTGAAAGATTAAAGGTGCCTTTCATCTGCTTAAAGCTGCAATCCGGAATATTTGTCTCTGTACTGCTATCTCTGTTTGAAACATAAAACTGCAGGTTACTGTACAGTCAAATTAAAACCTTAAAAAACTGCATTTACCGGGAAATGTATAGTCATTAATATAAACTTACTGTTGTGAATTTGGGAAAGGAGATAATTTTCATGTATTTGCTCAGTTGATTTTAGTTTATTTTTAACCCAATAAAGTTACGGATTTCAGCTTTAAATGATCAGAGTAAAGGATGCCATTATGTTGAATATTTAATAATGGACCAGATAATTATTCCTAACCACATCTCCACTGTTCTGCTGCTTTTATGTTTACTGCCAGTTGTGTCTTGGTCTGTTGTTTGGACCTGTTGTGCTATTTTAATGTGAGCTGTGACAATGTATTTGTTATTTTTTAATTAATGGTTAATAATGGTGGCTAAGACCATAGGTTGGATTGATACTAAATATTTAGTGTTAAAGATAATTTCTAAGATAATTTAGGAGCCATTTTTCCCTAAAGTGAGAAGGGATTGTATAAGTGTATATTTCTGTACATGGCTGAACCTGAGTATTTTAAAAGCTTTTAAATAAATGCTTAAAGTATAAAGCGCATCAATGCATTTAATGAGCATCACTTACGCCACATCTTCTCTGTGACCAATAGATGGCGCCGTGTGGGAAGCAGTTCCCACCTTAGGGTCCTTTTTTTGTTGGTCTTAACAACATTCCTGTAAAAAAACAGCCCTGCCCACCAGAAGGTAATAATAGGTTGATACGGATACTGTACAAACCTCTAACCCAATCCTCAACTCAAACCTAACATTGACCCCAAACCTAATCCTGCAATCTGATTGGTTGATCACCTGTTTCTCAAGGTGATGTAGGCATTGACGCAGGTGATCGGTGCTCAGGTAAACCACAAAATTTGGTTGCTGGTAGCTTCAAAGAAGCCGATACACAACAACCAACCACAAACCTGTTTTTCTTTTGTTTCTGTGGTTGTTTCCCTGCTGTAATCGCAGCCTGTGGCGCTGCATGTAGCTGACAGAACAGGTATAGAGAGCCGTCCTAATAACTGTTTTCATTTTAAACGCCTGTGTCTTCCTGCAGAGGCTGGCAGCTGTTATATCACAGGCAGATAAACAGCAGTTTGAGAGGGTGTGGGTTTCTGACTGCAGTGTCTAAAGTGATCCATCCATGCCAAATACATTTATTGTCTGCCTCAAATGTTATAATAATTACGTTTTTGCATCCCACTAAGGACACAAGACAGGAACACGTAAATGTTTAATTTGAATATTGCAGAACTTCGTTTTTAGATAGAGAAACATGAAATGCCACAATGTAGTTTCTTAAGTCCTGTAGCTCAACTGGTACAAGCGCAAAGGTTGTGGGTTTGATTCCAGAGAATACAAGTACTGATACAAAATGTATACCTTGAATTTACTGTAAGTCGCTTTAAACGTCTGCCAAATTAATAAATGTTAATGATAAACACGTCTGAATGTATTGTCAAATTATTTATCTGTGCATATGATCCCAAAGGCTGACCAACTCAAAAATCATGTAAAATAAACCTGCTGCTTTGAGTTTTAATCAAATTGGCAAATTGACTTTTTATTTTCATTGGTGCTGGTGGAGTTGTTGTAACCTCAGAATGCAGTGTTGAAATATTTTAATCAAATTATATTTATTTTAATGAGGTAAAGTGATGTTAAAATATGTCTTTTTTTTGCACAGTGTAGCCATGTTTTATGATTTAACTTAGTCATGGGCCATTGGATTGGATAAGCTAAACTTTATTTATATGGATGAGCAATCTGGTGAGTTTTCCAGAAAGATTTGGTTCCCACGAATTATCATGGGCATTTCTGGCATCTTATTGTTTTTGAACGGAAGCCATATGTGCCTGAGGTGATGTCATTTTCCTGTTTTCAGCACATAAACACACACAGAAAGCACAACTGACACACACCTGGTACAGAAAAGTACCTGAAGTTCAATATCAGGTCAGTATCATTGTCTGCTAACAGGAGGGTGTGGGAAGTAAAATGTGAGGTTATTAAAGAGAGGTGAGCCATCATCACAGGTATGAAGCCTGAGGATGAAGCCATGAGTTCTGGAAAACCATAGAACAATATGACCTGAGACTGAACTCACGAGAACGTTGCTGCAGGTCATACTGTACTTGCTCTGTCTGTATAAATAAGCACATAAACTTTAGAAACAATGTCTTCATGAAAAGCCAAAATGTTAGTTCTCACTGTAATTTAACGACTGGTACTTAAAGGGAAAGTTCACCCAGAAATGAAAATTCTCCCCCTCTTGTCATTCCAAGCCTATGTCATGTTTGTGTTACACAGGAGAAGATATTTTGAGAAATGTCTTAGTGGTTTTGTGTCCACACAATAAAGGCAATAGGTACTGTTGTTTGGTGGCCAAAGCATCTTTTGTGTTCCTCAGAAGCAAAAAAGCCAAGTAGGTTTGGAATAACAATTTTATTTTGGGGTGAACTATTCCTTTAAGTTTCCTTACATCCTGCAGATGAGGCTCTGGTTTAAAATACAAAAACAAGTCATTAAGTGTAACATTTGTTGCCTTTTGCCCTAATATGATGTTTCTCCAAAACGTAGAGGGTGATCAGATGTTAAATGGTGACAGAGTTGAGCTGGAGGGGTTTTAACTGTCTGAAATGAGTCCAAGAAAGTTGCATTATGGGAATGTCTATATGCATATATACGTATATAGCGTGTATCTGAAGCAATGGGTGCGGCAAGTCCAAACGGAATCAAAACCAAAACGTTTCTTTATGTTATCAGACTGGAGCTCTATTGACATTCACATTGAAACTGACGTTTGCGACACACCGTCTCTGATAAGCATCAAGACCGATGACAGATCTTTGAATTCAGACGCCGTCCTACTTCAGCGTCAATTTTTAGCACAAAAACCACATGAAACTCAGTTTTGAAGGCGATCGGTCAGGCTGAACCTATTCATGCGTTCACATTGTTTCAGCATCAATGCGAATTTACGGGCGCAGTATGTATTGCTGCACCGATCCCTCTTTATTAATACATGCCAGTCACTTCGTTACTGAACCCTGAAACATCCTCCCAGCTTCTGCACATCTGATGAACAAAATTTCCACCTGCGGCAACGGTGGGGATTTCTGCGTCCAACCTTTTCTCTTTTAAGCGGAATTCAGTCATCTCAGGTCAGGTCCCGTCACTGTCAACGGGATATTTTTCTTCTCGTGAATGAACGTTTCCCTTAAGGAAGTAGGAAGTTACTTGACTGAATGGAAACTGGGTTTTTTTTGGAGATGCACGGGTCACACAGAGGTGACATCCTGAACATCACACACACTTTTCTGCAAGGATGGGACGATCGTTCAGAGTTTGAGAGCAAACTCATGTGGGATAATTCTGCACTTTAGCTGAACCAGTCATTCTCTGAACCTGCCACAACATCACTTATATACTGCCTGGGGGTGTTATTTATTATGAGTGAAGGAGAGAGAGAGAGAAAGAGAGAGCAGGGTAATTTTAAATCAAATGATGATTTATAACATATAAGTAAAGCTTTTTTATATAGTGTATATAGACAATTCTATGCACCGTGCATGTGTGAAACAACACGTTTGTGTGTCTGATGTTTGTGTCTGAACAATGTTTAATTCTGTAACACATTTTTGGGGGTTTAAAAGCAAACAAAAATGTGTTATTGAGTAAATTACAGATCACTGTTTGAAATTCTCCCAGATTCACAACGTTACGTTTATTATAATGATTTATAATGTGAGAAGTGTGTGTATCTACGTGTGTGTGAGCTCACCTTTGCTCCTGTTTTGTGAGTACAGGGTTGGTGTAAGTACCTGTAGATGGGTGAGATGTGTGTGTTTGGGGCAGGAAGCCTTTGTGCCGCAGGGTAATTACAGTGTAGACACCAGCTGCTCTTTCTGCATTCCAACACACACACACTGATCTCGCCAACAGAGGTCATGACACGTCACACACACACACAGATTCCTCCATGACCCCCTTACAAACGCTTTGTTACCTTTGTTACCTGTAACTGTTGATTCTTCATGCCAATCTACGATGCCCAATCTCAGCAAACAGGGAACATCTTAGAACATTTTCATAAAGTTCTCCTGAAATGTTCAAGAACATTCTTGCAGCTTGACAATTTGAATGTTTCTAAAACATTTTTACCTTTTAATGTTTGTTTTTTTTAATGGAAACATAAGGGAAACATTTTTAACAACCTAAAATTGTTAACTGGGATGGAGTTTTCACCAGTTTAAACCCATAATCAAATCATGTCGGGATGGGTTAGTTAGGATCGCTGATGGTAACCTTAGCAGTTTCTATCAGTGTGTTTATATCATTATAACTTATAAAATCATGTTGTTTATCCCGTTGGCAATCTGTGATTGAAGGTGTGACATTGTGTTTACACGCATGCACACAAAAAAAAATCATCCGGTTCAAAAGTTCAGCTGAGCCACGATCCTGACCGGAGGGCACATGCAAGAATGAAAGGAAAAAATGGGATTATGCAACACAGATTTCAATGGAAAGTTGATTGTAGGATCAAAACACACAAAAGAGTAGAAATGAATTTTGATTTGCTTTCAGTTTGTTTGACTTTGCATTGACAAGTTGTATTTAAAATGTTACATTTCTAAAGAAGCTAATAAAAATGCCCCCCCCCACACACACACACACACACACACACACAAATCTGGGTCATGACCTTTTCCATTTTGACAAAATCAAGGTCAAAGGTCAAGAAAGTTCTGCTAGTTAGATCAGCTAGATGTTGACCAGGTACAAATGTTGTGTGTAAAAATGCCCTGTGGCTGTATGTGTCAGTCAATGTCTGACACACTCTTTTGTCAGTTTAATGTCCGTACATGTGTGTCGGCTGGTTGCTCTTATGCTCAGTGACCTGAAAATCTTTGGAGTGGTTTGTATTGATAAGAGAGTCTGTATGTGTACTGCTAGCGGACTCAGGGCAGTTCTGCTTTGTGTAAACATGGTAGCCATGTGCTTCATGTTCTGTTGAGTGCTTCTGTTAAAGGATTTATGATATACATGATATATTCAAAAACTAAGCTGAAACACCAGCATGTAGTTTAATGTCGTCTAAACATTTACAGACATTTTCAGCCCATTTCTTTGTGTAATAGGTTAAAACTAGTTTATTTAGATGTTTCCACGTTGCCTTAAAGCTTTAATATGTCATTTATTATTAAAAATGAAAAAAAAAATAGCACAAATTTAGGAAAATAAAACTTCTCAAACACATCCGATCTCTTTATTGAACAGTGATACATCTAGCAGAGTTCTGAACGCACCTTACAAAATAGATACAGTAGAAGATATAAAATTAACATGGTACTCATCAGGACACACATGTGAACAGAAACTACAATTACACACAAGTATTGACAAGTACACACACACACACACACTCCTGTTGTGGAGAAAAAGTGCTGCTTGTTTTCTCCTTCCCTGTATTTAAAGTGATCCCCTTTCACAGCTCACGGATCATTTTTCACAGCTTACATTCATAATAAACACAAATAACTATCCATTAGTAGCCTATTGATAACATTAATATCTTCTTTAAGTACTAGAGTACAAAGCTAAAGACAGCATGTACAGACGAACTAGCAATTTTAATAGTACAGTGGCATATATATATATAAACTAAAGAAAGTGGCAGATGTTTTCTTACTATTCATAAGACGTTTTGAGAAACAATTAATAATAATTATAAATAGAGCTTATTTATGATCTACTTCATTTCACAAAACAGGTTTTGTTTATATATCGTAAAGACAGAGATGAAAGAAGAAACGTATTTAAAAGCATCTCTTTTTTTCTTTCCCACGAGAAAGAAAGCAGATATTGCTAAAAAGATATAATTTATAAGATGCTCATTAACACGGCTCAGACAGTTTGTACACAGCATGCCACTGGATGGCATGTTTCCACTTTTCACACTTTCAATGTCCCAAAACAGAAGGTCAGGACTTACTGCATGGCCTATTATTTAATGACTAAATCAGGTCCATTTTGCTCCACTGAATTGCATTGGCAGGCGTTGTGCCTGAGCAGGAACGTTTGTATGTGAGATGAGTGTCTGTTAACAGTTCTCGTCTATATATGAGTGGACTCTCTCCGGTTTCTCTCGGTCCCGTTTCGGTAGTTAAAAAACACATGCAGTCCATTGACCGGGTGCACGATCGGTACCGTCTGCATTCGTGGATATGTTTTAGTAGCCAGACTCCAGTCCGTCGTGGCGAGCAACTCCACGGCCAGAGTTTTCAGCACGACCAAAGCGAGTTCCCGGCCGATGCATCTTCGCACACCGCCCCCAAACGGCACGTAACTGAAACGCTCGGTTTTGCTCTCGTCTCGTTCCGCACCGAACCGATCCGGGTCAAAGAGCTCCGGGTTCTGATAAGCTTCTGCGGTCTCGTGAGTGTCACGGATGCTGTACATGACGCTCCACCCCTTCGGGATCTGATAACCCTGGAGGTGCAGAACGGAAAGATGAACGTTATCTAGTGCTTTCAAGACCACCATTTGTTTAATGGTGGTCTCCACCTCTTTCAGACCACCATTAAACACATGAACACAAATGCACCTTTAAAAATAAATGTCAATGTATATAATTTTTGAATCTTTGAAGAATTGAATGCAGGGCATTTATACGTTTGGCAAAAACTCACGTTTAATTCAAACGTTTGCAGCACGGTCCTGTACCCCCCAGAAACCGGGGGAAGAAACCGGACCACCTCCTTGACCACACAGTCCAGGTAAGAAAGTTCGCTCAGCTTCTCCAAACTTAGATACGGGACGTGGGCTCGAGAGCGACGCCCGTCCTCCTTTTCAGCGGTGTCGTGGAACGTTGTTTTATTCATCGCTGATGGCCTCTCAGCAGCATCGCTTCCCTCATTGGTGCGGCACCGAGAGCGGCAGTGGCCGTGCGCGTCGGGGATCAGGCCCTCGCTCTCCAGCTCCACCCTGGCGCGCTCGCTCACGTCCGGGTGGCGCAACAGCTGCAGGATGAGAGATGTAGATGCGCTGGCGGTGGTGGAGTGCGCGGCGAATATCAACTCCACCGCCGTCTCCTGAATTTCATTGACACACGTTCAATTAACACACGCGTCTATCCAAAACTGCGCACAAAACAATGCGTTTAATCCAGATACAGTAACGTTAGAAGTGCTGCGATCCAAAACGTTAAAAGTATTTGCAACACAACTCATTTTAAACAGAAATACAATACGCATACGTGTATGTTTTATGTACAGGTAAATGCGCACAGAAAGCTCTCTTATTTACTTTCTTATCGTTTTGTAAAATGGCTTTTCTGTAAAGGTTTTACCTTCAGTTCTTGCATGGAGAGCTCGTAGTCGTTTTCTTTGGCACTGCTCAGGATGTAGTCAAACGCGTCGCAGTAATCCTCGCATTCCTGCTTTTGCATTTTCTCTTCTATGATCTTCTCCATGGCTGAGTGCAGAACCTCACGGGCCCTGATGCCCTGCAATGGAGAGACATTAACACACACGTCCTGACGCGCTTACGCAGACAGATAAACAAACACCGAGGTCATCCTCACTTTGCGCAGGCCGCTTATGGGGTTGTCGACTGGCAGAGAGAAGAGGTTGTTCATGAGTTGTTCAAAGGTTTTCGACAGAGAGAGGATGCGTTGCTCGTCCAGGCGCAGACCGAGCAGGACGCGCACCGCTATGCGGAAGGTGAGGGACTTGGACGCGGCGTAAACGTCCACAGAGCCGCCCTCCGCGCACCACTTTGCGATTTCGGCCTTCACCACATCCTGAATGCGCGCCAGGTACGTCTCCAGCGCCCCGCGGCTGAACACTTTTGTGAGGATCTAAGGGGCAAATTGAAGGAGTTTATTTGGCAAATCTACACCGATACACGTTGGTGTAATACTTGAAATTGTCTATTAAAAGTTTTTTTTAATATAAAGGTTACAGGAAACATGTAGGCTAAAGGTTTTAACCATTCACCATTAATGCGTAAAAACTTGGCATTTTGAGGGATCTATTAAATCTTGTATTATTCTAACCACATCAAATCTAACAAAACCTCAAAGGTAACATTACGAATGACACAGACTAGATAAAAAACACGATTCAATTGTGCGTTAAAGTGAAAGTGACGTAAAATAATCTTAAAATAATCGCTTATTTATCCATCTCCATTATTAGTCATGTTTTGCATTAAGTTCAGTATTAAACCAGTCATACTTGATGTTTAGTCATCCGTCTGAATTTTGTGCACATTTTGTATCAGGACACACCTAAACATGAACTTTTACAGCATTTTACACCATTAACTTACTTTTCTTTTCCTCCTGTGTTGGTCACCGACCGAGTTGACCAGAGTGTGAGGCCCGAGGATGATGCGCGTGCTCTGGGGCCACTGCGTGCAGACCAGCGTGTGTTCACCCAGCAAGATCTTACGGATGTTTTCCGCGCCGGTCACCCGGATAACAGGTTTTCCCAAAAGGTGAGTTTTAAAGACATTTCCATGTTTCTCACGTCTGGAGATGTGAAAGCTGGAACCCTGATAATCGTAACAGAGYGAGTTTTGAGATATCTGCTATTTCCCGCATGTGTTGACCAACTTTTCAGTCAGTGTTTACTTTACGTTCACATWTCTAGCAATACAATCGTTTAAAGCTGCTATAAAGATATGTATGGGCTTCATAGGTTATTTTAAAACTAAAATACAAAACATGTTTAGGATATATTATTGTAGTAATGGAAGTCACAGTACATACAACACATCATAAAGCCATTTTTTCACCACAGTGAAGAATTACACCCGCATCAGCTTTACACATGTCATATTTCCCCTTGTATATAATATCTAAAGAAGTGCTGGCCAATATCCTGTGTATGCTTTGTACTTTATATTTTATTTGCCTAAAATAGCCTAAATGAATGTGTTTGATATAAAAATAAACAACGCGGTGACTTTTAAAACCATCATAGACTTACGCTACTACAATAACAAAAGCAATGCACCATGTAATAAGTACAAATTGTCATTACTTATAATAGTTTAAAACTAGCATTACTCACTACTTATATAAATACACATTGCCGTGATGCAAACTGTGACTTTATAATTACGACCTCTTAAGCACATTTTTGTGGTTACTTAATTCACATAGCAAACGGAGCAGAGACTTGTTAAGATCGCAACGAGCCGTTTCAAGTTTTACCTGGAAAAGCCAGTGGAAAGACTCTCCCACCAGCGGCCAGCCCATGGAGCCCCGCGGAAGTGGAAGTTTACACGCCCGGTCCCGGGTGATGCTCCACCTGAACTCCCACAGCAGCCGCGAAACCGCAAGCAGCAGAAGCGTCGGCAGGACGGCGCCCGCAGCCGCCAGCAACGCAGACACGAGGCAAGGATCTTGCCCGAACATCTTCACCGATAATCAAAGCCAAAGGAAAGAAAACAATCCACGTTTGTTCCCGTGAGGATCTTGACACAGCGTCTCCAAAAGTTGTGCAACGCGCTCCCTTTACGCGCTCCTCGGATATCTAGGTATGAACAATTCACGGATTTCACGCGGGTTTTGGGAAGTCAAGGTACAGAGACCAAATCTACGCCGCTTTCAATCTCCACAGCTTTCCAGAGAATGACAAGAAACTAAACCACAAGCTAAACTAAACTATTCCAAACAGTTTTACAAGTTGCATGCGCTGGCATGTCTTTCATCCGAGTTTATACACCTTTCCAGGGGTGCAATACCTGGGACAGCCCTTCCTCTCACCCACGCTCTGACTGTGGCTCTGACTCGAAGTGAACTTGAGAACGGAACATAAATACTGACTGTAACATGATGATAAAACAGATGATAGCTTGTCTTTCTAAATTTGCGTTCACCACCGAAAACCACAAGAAGTTCTGGTTAAGTTAAACAGGCAACACATTTTAATAGGCTTTCATTCGTTAACAAAGTTTACAATTACATTGCATTAGCCAATATTGAAACGCATGTTTGCATTTCTCTTTGGTAATGTACGTTAATACAATAAAGTTTATTGATCAAAAATCAATATGTCAAAAGATACGACTTTTGACTTGATCTTTTAGTAGTTAAATTAACATTAGGGTTAACAAACGCTGCAGTAGAAGTTGTGTTCATTACTACTTAAGTAATCTTAAGAAATGCAGCGTTTTCCATTGAAACATGCTGTGTCGTTTTGTGGCGATCAAAGCTATAAACGTGCAATCGACCAAATAAAATCCCAGCATGTAATAACAGGATAAGAGTGAGAGTTCAGTAAATGAGAGAGGATTGTAACTCACCCCAGCACGAGTGTGAAACTGTACCGATGAGATGCAGAGAGCTCCTCAAACTCCTAAGTGTGTTTCTGCATAAGGTGTGCAGTGTGTCTTCAGCGCATCTCAGCGCTCTGCCTTTATAGCTATTGACACATAGTACGAACCACCTTCACCAATGACGTACGAAGAGTTTTTTTGATAGTTAGCAGAGATCGTGAACAGATCATAGAGGATGGGGGACACTGGGATCATTATAGAGAGAGAGAGAGAGAGAGAGAGAGAGAGAGAGAGAGAGAGAGAGAAATTTAGGGGCTTTTACTGATTGGCTGCCCGCTTCCTCATTGGGATTCAACTCGATCCACTTTTCAGTGAATTCAGAGATGCAGTAAAGATGTTAAACTTTAAATGGCAGGTGATAAATAATGTCAATGTTATTTATTTAAGAATTTAATAGACGTAAATCGTGATTCTCTAAATGATTTCAAAGCTCGCGACACATAGATCGAAATGGTTTGATAGAAATAATAGGCTAGTGTAAAACCACACAAAATGCATTCATAACGTGTAAAATAAATATAGCAAATTCTACGTTAAATTGATGGCGTATATCACTGAACAATATCAGACACCTGCTTGGTGCTAAAACATGTAAATGGATGGATTTTTCCTCTTGCCAAACAAATGAAATTGAGCTAAAGGTGCATTTTCGTTTCTTTGACGTCGGTATAAGTTGCACAAGATTTTATTTTGCGATCAGTTGTAAGTATATTGAATTAACATCGTTGCGTTGTACTTCAATGTTTTATCGTATTGTTTTGTTATTTAATATAATAATAACATATGATCATTTTTATTATTACAATGATCCCATAAGTGTAAAAGGTCTAAATAAAGGCGGTATTCTCTATTTTTCTGCATCTAAAAATATAAAAGCTATAATCTATAATTTATATATAATTTATATAACAACAGTGCACCTCGTATTTTATGAATAAAATATTGCATTATAGGTTGTTTTACTGACAGCATAATTTGTAGTAATACAATATTCCTCATAAAGATCTCAGAAGATCTCAGCTGTGTCCAGAGCTTCTGATGTGACCTGTCACAGAAGATGCTGAGGATGGTTAGATATCACCTGCTTATTTTCTCCTTCCCTTAATGATTTCTGAGGTGTAAACTACTAGTGTTGACTTTTAAGGTCAGAGTGAGAAAGGGCAGAAGAGATAGAGAAGAACAGAGAGAGAGAGATAGAGGTACAGGCATTCCCTGTCTGGGGTGGCTGAACAAATCCTGTTATTAATTTTAACAACTGAGACACAAAATACCAGCTAAAGCTCAAAGTCAGGTTAAAGGCATGCAGGGGCTTGTCACATAGTTACACAGTCATGGCTAGCTCTCCTCTCCAACATACACTTCAATTATACACACAAATCAATGTACACATTACACACACCACTATTAAACACACATGGATCTAAAATTGTTAGCTGGTTAGTTGATAGTCGTGTGTGAGACTTTATGCCATTAACTTTAATTTAATTTGCCCACATCATACTCCTCTGCTATGTTTCTCAATACGTTTCCATAACATTTCTCGCCCACTTCCCCAACAACCATCAGACTTAAGGACGATGTCATACAGTCACCAAAACCACATCACAAAACCAGATACATTAGTTTGGAATTTTTGCCTGTGTGAGATTAATCATAATTAACATGAAACCTAAAACTGTTGATGGCGACCATTAATATCTTTCTGTTGATTTCTCCTCTAGCTAAAACAGACACATTAAAAGCGTTTCACGGCTCACTCTGACAATGTTGATCTTTGATATCAAAATAGACTTTGATCGACTTGGTGTAATTATGCACATTTGGAGAATTATTTTACTTAGTGACAGGCTGAAAACGTCCCTTTTCTCTGTTCAGGCTTGTTCTTTGTGTGATGTGTGTTTAAACATCAAGATATGATGACTATATTGTGACCATAGCCACTGCAAAACAAAACACTGTGACTATATTTCCAATAAAGGCACGCCTACGAGTGCCTTACTGCTTTAACAAAACACTGTTTGTTAATAAAATGTTTTTTTAAATACTGTGAAATCTTGGGGAATAACATGTGGGGTGTCTCCGAAATGATCAGCAGCACTGAGAAACACAGAAGGAGACACACAACTGCGTTTTAAGTGGTCACTCTATCCCTCCCTCAGTCAACAGCTCCTGGTCTCAGTGGAGGGGTCACTGCAGGGGGAGAGAAAGTGTCTCTGCTGACGATCAGAGGTACAGCCTCATCTGTCAACGGTACAAAAAGCACTTCCTGTCAGATGGAGAGACACCCCCCGGTGCGCCCCATCGGATGCTATAGCAAAAAAGCATGATAACATGGAAAAGATGTGATTATTAGGAGTGAAAAATGACAGAATAAAAGAAAGAGAAAAGTTAATGAATAAAAATGAATTACAGAAAAAGAGAGAGAGAGAGCATTTCTCCACTTCCAGCTATCTTTCATCAAGGTAGGACCCAAACACTCTTATACACACAGTCTCTCTCTCTCTCTCTCTCTCTCTCTCCCAGACACACATATGCAGACTCGTCCTTTGGATGTTCTTCTTTGATTCCTAAGGGGTTTCCCCTCCTCTTAGACGCTGCCTGTCATCACTGTGTGTGTGAATGTGTGTGTGTGCGTGTCAGCATGTGCGAGTTAGAGAAATAAATTAAATGTGTGTAGAACCCCTTTGGGCTTTGTTTAAATGTTTAATGAAAATGCTTATATTTTGCATTTTTCTCATTTAATTACATATTTTTTCTTTACAAAATGTATGCTGTATTTTTAGCAAAACGAGATGCATTTGTTGTGCTTTGATGGACGCAAAGACTCTGACCTTATGTAGAACACAAATGTATTTGATTAGTGATTTAGTGGCATAATGTAAAATCTGCTATCAAGTTTCTTTGTTTTAAAAAAACCTAAAACTGATGAAACTAGATTGCAAATCTCAAATGTGAACAGACTTTTGAAGCCCACTGTATGTGTGTGTGACGCGAGTCTCTAGGGCCACGATGGAGCTTTTTAGATGTGTAGCTTGTGACCACCCGACTGACTTCCTTATCTGTCAGAGGGGTGTGACGCTAAGCGGGTATCAGGTTCTGTTCTGGGTGTCGCCCCGTGACCTCACGCGCTGACCCCTGAGGCCTACACTTCCTCCTCGTCGCCACGGTGACACAGCGAAAGCACAATACCGCGATTCATCATTTTTTTAAAATGAACTCAACTTTTCAATATTCAAGATATGTATAACAAAATAAACTTTGAACTGAAATAATCTATTGTGGTTTTGTTTGGAAGACACTATGATATTACAGCTTATGTGCATCATAATTGGAAATGACACGTTTGGCATTGGCACAAAAAGTTTGGATTTTTGAAAACATTGATTTGTCAGGAATTTTCTTTCCCAAGGATATGGTGACATAGACTCCAGGCTCCAAGACAGGATCTTCTCCTCTTCACACACTCCACAATAGCAATTTGAAGAGGCGCCCTGTTTACACTCTTAGACAACAACAATCTGTGTGTGTGCGTGTGTGTGAGCGAGATCCATTAGCAGCGTGGAGCTCAGCTCACCTCAGGCAGTGATTAAAAGGTCAAATGCACCCCGAATACAAAAAGGATCGAGAGACAGAGGAATAGAGGAGAGGAAAGAGAAGGACAAAGACTTTAAAAGGCTCTCAAATGGTTTTTTAAAGCTTGTTTTCAAAAGGTGTTTCAGGCATAAAGCCTGAATCCATTAAAGCTATCTTCTTCCCGCTCTCACCTGCTCTCTGTGTCTCAGGGCCTAAGGGTTAAAAAGGCTTTCAACAATTAGACTAAATAATTACAGCTCGGGGTGGCGTTTGTGTGTTAGAGTAGCAGAATCTCTTCAGATTTTACATTAGGCATCAGGCCTCAACATGATAGAAAATGTATCTTTCTTCACTGTAATGTTGTATTTAATGATTTGCATTCACCCTTTTTGTGTCTGCCGCTTATGGCTGTATTAAAAACAATTAAAACGACTTGATTTATTTTTTTCACAATTTACATTTTATAAATTTTGTTTACCAACTTTTACAGTGTTTGTACAAATCAGGGCGTCTCCAAAAGGAGGTTTTGCTCAAGTTTGTCAGGTTTGATTCCCTTTTGGGTACAAATCACACACATTTATCAAATATAAGAGGAAATATATTTTTAGAACGTCTAAAGTTCCAGGTGTCGGAACATTTCACCCTCAGCTACAGTAGGAGGAACCGTGAATATATCACATATGCCTCCACACAGACACAAACTGTCTGGAATGTGTTTCTGACGGGTGTGAATTTGATGTGTATCCAGCCCTCATACACTCCTCCCTGTTTCCTCTCACCCCTCTCTCACTGTCTGTCCTCACACAGATTCATTTCAAGTTTAAACCAAAATATGTAGCGCATGTCAGCACAAAGCTGATTCTTGTAACAAACAGAAAGCGCAAACGTAGAAATACAAAAGCATTGGTATCATTTATTTATATAAAAGGGTGCAGTAATACTGTACAACAACATGGTAAACTGGAATTTTACATTAATGCATGAGAAAATGTGAAGGGTGAGCGTTATAAGTGTTAAAACATGCATAAACATTTAGGATTCTGCACTAAATCTGTGGCATTGATCATGTTAACACATTGATCATGTATTATATTGTGTCGTTTACATTAGTCTTGCAAAGAGTCTTTTGTCAGATGAAGCTCATGCTAATTACATCACAGAAGGAACAAACCAAAATTGCTTAAAATATAATTTTGATGCTAATGACGTTTCAGTTAAAGCGCCAAACAAATGCTGCTACAAAAGACTTCAGAGAGCAGGTAGAGAGAACATTATTCTGACAAAGACAGATTTTAATGTTCTTCCTCTGACCAGAGGAAGTTGTGTGGATGCCCAAAACGCCAATCACTCACCATCCCGCCTCCCCACTGACAGGCGTTTCCTGTGGTGAATGACAGGACAGCTTCACCGCGAGAAAGAGCTCATTTCACTTATGACGCTGTTGCAGCCTCCTAATCACACATTGATAAAAACTGTTTAACCTCACTGCCCTGTTTTAGTATCACAACAGGTTTTTTATAATCTAAACTTGAGCTGTAAGGGAACGTTCTCAGAATGGCTAATGTTCTCTCAAAGTTCTTTTAAAGTTTCAAAAAGTAGCGTTAAAGTAATGTGCAATAAGTTTATTTAATGTTGCATACCATATATCAAAAACCATATCATATGTTATATATATATTATATTCCAAGTTATGGTATTAGTTATGAAATTTTTAAAAAATCAATGTTCTTCAATAATGATTCTAGAATTAGATGTTCCTAGAAATAACTAATAATAATTCAAAATAACTAATAATTAAATATAATTTTGAACATGTTGTTGCTTAATGGAAACATTTGATAAATGTTCTTACAACGTAAAATTGAGTTTAAAGTTAACATCCAGCTTTAAAGATAAGATTTGGTGATGGGAAGAGAACGTAGTGTTGGATTAACACAGAACTTTGCGGAACCTTAGGAACTCACAAAGAAATTTAAGGGAAGGTACACACACACACACACACACACCAAACCCCCACTACGCTCACCTTTAAGCTCTCCATGACCATCAATATGAAAGAGAAAAGGAAGGAAGTTTTTAAGGGGAAAAGCAATGGGAGGGAACCACAGCTCATTTTAAACCACAGCTCTGGGCCGGCCGACCTAATGAATATGTCGTTGTACTCTAATGGATTGAGTTAAAGGGGTCTGTGTGGTTTTGCCCCCCTTTCTCTCCCACCTCTCCAGCCGATCCCATTCATTCTAGCCTGCTGTAATCTAATCACAGCTAACTGGATTTATCTGCTGTCCTTTCACATTCAAACTCACATAACACACATGTGGCTCCTTGTTACAGAGACAGATGATAGGATGAATGAACCTCTACGGAATGTCAGGCAGTCGAAGGAAGAGCGGCATCTCGGTTTTCCTGAAGAACAGAGGATGAAGAACTGTTCCACATGGCGCTAATCCATCAGCTGCATTCGGACCCTCTGTGGAGTCTTCAGCCATGCTTTGGTCCATCCATTATATTCACATTTGAGGCCTGGAGAAAAAAACACACAGCGGAGAGAGACACTTAGTTTCATTGATTTCATTCATTGAATACATGCGCTCTTCAAAATAAAGGTTCTTAAAAGGTTCTTTAGGGTGTTGGCATTGAAGAAACTTTTTTGTTCTCTAATGACCTATTCAGTCAAAAAGTTCTTAAAAGAACCATTTTTTCTTACCTTTCATTGCCTAAAGAACATTTTTCCACTGCATATAACATTTTTGGGAAACAAAATGGTTCTACAGATATTTTAGGTTTCAAACATGAAACATGAAGCCAAAAAAGATCTTCTGTGGAACCATGATGCACCTTTTCTAAGAGTGCAGAACAATGTTTTTTCAATTTCTACATTTTTGGTACAAACAGATTTTAAATAAAACTTGTATCTTAAACTCAGTATTTATTGGTAAAGTTATCTTTGAAAACTCACTGATCATTCGATTTAGCATTTCACATGATGTGAAAATGCTGCTCAAAACTTTCCCCACTCAAAATCAATTTTTAAAGATGTTAGTTTAGATTTAGATTCTTTAACTTTTTAAGTTTCCAACATCCAGAATTTGTAAACCTCTAAACACCCCATGTGGTGCCTTAGTTATATTATATTGTTTTTATAATAAATTTTATGTATTTTCAGATTATAATATTTAAAGTACTAAATTATGGTGTTGTTTTAAAGTACAACAATGTCAACAATGTTAAAGTACAACAATAGCCATTAATAAATAATAAAAAATAAATAAATAAAAAGAATTATAAAAGTTGCTTACATTTTCATCTATGTGCCTTTTTAAAATATGTAAAATATACATTATATATGTGACTTACCTGCATTTCCATACATTATATTTTTGCATGTATGGCTACCAAACCCTTAAGTGCAGTGCAGACACCCAAAAAAACCCCTGCTGACTCAGTCGCCCTATTCAGACAGAAGCTCAAAAGCTTTTATAAAACCTTCAAAACAATTACTGCAAGAAATACATTTAAAAGAACCCCAACAGGGGGTCGCCCACATACGCCCATTCAACACATTCCTATAGCTTCCACACTCTCTTTTTAACCATTTCTTCTCTTTTTGCTTAAAGAAAAATACACTATAATGACAGGCAGGAGAGTGATAGAAAGACACAGAGCAGGTGAGAAGGTGAGAGAACATTATAAGAGAACCGGTATACAGTCTGTGAGCGTGGCAGGCCGGCTTTTATTCTTTATGTCAGTGTCAGTCAGTATGATTTATGGTAGTTATTTAGACGCAGGGAACTCCCAGAATGAGAAATATGACTACGGCTGGCTAATTACTTTAGCATTGATGTACCAAGTGGCTGGTGCTTGGACAGAACGCTGCATAATACGGTAAGGGGGGTGGGGTTCACTCTCAATACACCATCCATCCTCACAGTCAAGCTGTCAATCAGTCTCTGTTGGGGGGTAAATGGGCCAGGATTTTTTCAGCTGGGGGTCGACTCAGTCTCGGGAGTCCCAGACTGGCCCGATTCAGCATGACCGACACCTCTACAGAGTTTTAAAGGGGTTGGCTGAAATTTGACGGGCGCTTTGGTGACCCTGTGTGCGTGCGTGTGTGTTTAGGTCTCACGGTCTCAATATGGTGCGATATATATCCGTCAATCTTTTAAGCAAACAAAGACATGCAGGAACATCCCTGTTTTCTCTCACACATGCACACAACTGCAGGCGATCAAAAACGACTTCTGCTCCACCCATCGACCACGACCATCAATGATTAAGTGTAAAGAAACACGCTTCTGTGTCTGTACGCACCTGTGAGAGTATCACTAGCATTGCCAAAGGTGTCAAGCTCTATAGATGTCCTTCTGAACTCTATAGTGCCCTATTCAACAACAGGACACTCAGGTGAGAAACTATATCTGTTACCTGTTCGCGCAGCCCACTTCTGTTTCATGGCAAACAAGACCTGCCCAGCTAACAATTTTAGGTTTTTGTACATCTCCTTAATGTTTCCATCTAAGAAGAAAAACTTAAACATGTTATATTGACTGTTCTAGGAACGTTTAAAATGTAAATTTTTTAAACATTGAATTAATGTTATTAAAAACCTTATTTTAACATTTCTTTAAACGTATGTTTTCAAAATGTTCCACTAACAAGTTCAGAATGACATTTGATATATAACAATATATAATTGTTATATTAAAAATATAATATACAATGAAAAAACGTTTAAAGCAGCTTTAGACGTAATACTAAGAAGAAAAATACTTCTAATTTATGTCTTTCATTAGAGAACGTTCCCCAAAGTTCTAAGAAGTTCTTCCCTGTTAGCATGTATCCTCTCCCTCATAAAGCCCAGACAGTTCTCACGGAAACGTGTCGAGCTGTACGCGAGAGGCCTTTTCTCCCTTAGACTGAAGACAGGTGTGCCGGGGTGTGCCAGTATTTAATGCCCGGCTGTCTCTGTGTTTAAGCCTCTGGCTCAAAGCCTCGTCTCAGCTCATATAGCTCTCTGCAGGCATTACTGAGGCTACGGTTGTGGCAATATATTTGTTTATAGGCGTTGCATGATCATGCCCTTGACCTTAGTTACAGATGAATGCAACGGCAACAAAACTAGAGCAGTTTGTACTATATTATGAGTCATAAAGCCAAATTAGCAGAGTCAGTAAAGCTCACTGAAAGCTAAAGCTTGTCAAGTTAAAACTCATAATTTAAAGCTAATTTTACAATTGTGAAATTTATAGCTAAAAAAAATACAAGTACAGTAAAAGTAACAGTAAGTCAGCATCTTCATTAAAATGCATCTGTTAGAAAAAGTAGCTTTTTGTTGGAAAGTGACTCTACTTTAAATGCTCTAAAATCTGTTTTGACTGCTAAATGCCCTTTTCCATCAACACATTAGAACTAAAATACGTCTTATCAGCGAGATTTAACTTCTGTTTGTCCTGAAGCAGCAGGGGGTTCATTATACTCTGGGTTAAACTGCTACTTGCTCATTAGGTTAAACAAACTGAGGAGAATTTAACCCTCCTGACTTAATCTGTGATGAGTGTGAGTGTGTGTGTTTGTGGTTTAGAACCGGATTAGGAATTGAGCTTGTGTAAAAAGAAACATTTCAGCAGTGTGTCCGCTTTCTGCAGCTCTTTAATATCAACACAAATGTCACCACAACAAATCCATCTCAGACATACAGAAACACACATTCACTAAATGTATCATATCAGCAGAATAAACCCATCAATCTTACCTTTTATTTCTTCTCCTCACCTCTCAACTTTCACCCTAATAACCTTTGACCTCCGACCCCTATTCCACATTAAGCATCTCTTTCTGAACCACAGGTATCCCTGGACTCATCAGAAACAGGGTTCCCCGCACCAGCAGAAGTTTACTGAGACCCACCAGGGCTACACATGGAACATGCTCAGCCCGTCTCCGCCCAGCAAACACTCTCAACACAAAAACACTTAACACTTTATTAGCGATTTTTCCTGGCAGGCTGCTTAGCTGGATATTTTCTCCAGAGCTTAAATTACTACAGATACAAGGAAGATGTTTCTAGCATTGGCAACAGGAAATGGTTTAAAACTATAATTGTAGCAAGAACATTTTTGGTATTTGGATAGTTCTTTCTTTGGTGGAGCAAAATTAAAGCTATTTAGAAAAATGTCTCAGTGGTTTCCATACAATGAAAGTCAACAGGCGCCACGATTGTTTGTTTACCAACGTGTCTCAAAATAACTTCTTTTGTGTTCCACAGAAGGAAGGTGTGTAATGATATGAAGGTGAGTAATTGATGGAAGAATTTTAATTTGGGGTGAACCATCCCTTTAAAGCTTGGCAGACCGTGATATTGCTCTAAAGTAAACTGTGAATACAAACATTCAGTGAAGTCAAAACCAAGTTGTGTATTAATAAGACCTTTGATGATTACATTAAACCTGACACCCCCTCAAACCCCAAAACACACATTACACACAGACAAACACACATGTAAAGCTCCAGACAGCGTCATATTTGGGTGAGTGCCAAGGCTTCCTCAGTTTTGTGGTCGACTGAATTTCAAAAACATCCTCCCCCCTCATCCTATCTGTGTGTACCTGACTCTAACCTCTGCTCTCACTCCGACACCACTGCCTTTAATTACACTAATTACAAGCAATTACATGACACTACTAATGCCTCCCTGAAGGCCTGCAGTTTCCACCACTGCACCGATTCTGAGGAGCTTGACAGAAAAACAGTGCTGTTCTCTTGCAGACTTATGTTGTGATGATAATTATTCAGCTTACAGTATTAGGCTGGAAGGACATTTCCATTAATAAACAAAAACGTTTTAGGAACATGTCCAGTTTTGTAAATGCTCTGAATCTTCATTCAAACTTTTTTCTTCTGTAATGTTCCAAAAACATTACACATTTTTTATAACATTTTATATATATATGAGATATATATGTGCCACACAGATATAATATATCACACTTTTGTGATATATTGGGATAAAGTTCTACACTTTTACTGCAAGGACATATTTAAAAACGTTTAGAGAATGTTAGCCAACAAACATTCTGAGAACATTTTCTGTTAGCTGGGTTGTCTCCTACAAGTGTAAAGCCCAGAGTTTACGACTACCTGTGAAGTATTTTGACACACTGTAGTTCAGTTGTTTTCATTCTGTAAGTGTAAGTTTGAATAAAGCAACACGACTGCAGAGCTCCTGTCAAAAGAGAGAGAGTTGTTTGTTCTGTATTTCAAAAGAACGGAAGATGAATTTTGACAGGCCTGTTTCCACAAACCAATTATCTATTTCAGATGATATGGTCTGATAAACCCTGAATGGTTTTAGGGAAGGTTTCATGATCGCTTAGCACGAATGTGTCCTAATTAGACTTTATTGTGCTGTCATCTTTATCTCAAACCATTATTGACAGCAACTGTCAGCCAAATTACCTCAAAGTGTTGTTTTATTCAAAGTGAGGACTGGCTCCTCCATGTAATCTGCTGCGTCCTTCACCAAAGTCAAACCTAAGCGGGTTTATCTTGTCTTAACATGGCAGGAGTCGAGTGAGATGATAATCATTGACACACACACTCATAGTTTGTGTGTTGGCTCAGCTTTATCGGGGAGGCGGTTCTCACTCACAGCTGGTGTTAGAGGTTTCTCCCCACTTAGTTCTGGTAAATATTGACTAAAGGTTAATTGGTTGGTCATTATAGAAGTCTGCGCTTTTGCACACATTGACATTCATTCTTATTCTAATTTTAGTGATGGTGTGATGGTAAAACCGTGGTAGGATCTCCATAGATTAAACCGCTGATACGGACCAGCCTAAACCAATACTGTCACTTAATGCAATTGAACATTTGAGGAATTAACCAGATCGGTCAACCTCACTTGTATTTCAGTCATGATGGAGAACACAGACAGCAGACAACAAATCAATCAATAAGGATGAAATATTATACTAATGAAAATATAAATATGAAATATAATACTAATATAAACTACATTTAGTATTTTTTCCCTATATAAAAGATTATTAGCATTTTAAATGATTGTTGTGTGCATAGATGTTTACTTGTATGTATGTTTACACTCATTTAGGTGGGCAAAGAGATCTGTTTATTAATGTAAAACAGAAAAATACATATATCATTTTTTAAATGCACATATAAATAAATATAACAATACATACATTTCGCAATGCATACAGCCGATGCTTTACGATAATAATAATAATAATGCATTTTGATCGTATTATTTGCGATAATAATGATGTCAATGTTTGTACGATAATAAAGTTAATCTTGTTTGCCTGCGTTGCGTATGTATGATGTATATAAACACCCCGTATGTCTAAACAACTACAAGCATATTTATTTATAATGGTTACCGCTCGCAATAGTAGGAAGTGTTGCGCGCACTCCCGTCGTGAACTAAACTTAACGTGACGTCACGTTGCGAGAGCGCGAACAGTCAAGCGTCGCGCGCCCCAACAATGTGAGGATTTTGCACAAACGACGAGGTAAATTAAACCCCAAAGTATCTGTTTTCAACACAATTTACAGTAAAAGTCATCGCTAAATCGCTTATTCTTTAAACCTCGGAGGATCCCGGTCAGTTTGGCTGTTGTTTGTGGTTACAGGTAATTCTGACGTAAGAGACACAGGTGACGTGTTATAGTATTTGTTGCTGCGCACAAAAGTTTCCACCAACGCAAGACAGCACAAGAAACGCTTAGCAAACTCTCCAGACATGAGCTAGCATGTTTATTAGCACACATCTCACTCTGCAGGCCAGTCACTTAACCATTATGAGTTTAACTAGCTAATGTCTTTCTATGGGGAAACATGCCATTAAACACAAGAGGTTGTGCTGTTTTCCATGTATAGATCAAATCTGCATACCTTATTTTAATGTGCATTCCTGCATGTTTTTCCATATAGTACCTATAGTACCTACATACAGCGCCTATAGTAGTATATATGTCCCATATATGTCCTATATGTGTCCCATATACGTCCCATATATGTCCAGATGTGTGTTTTAATGAGCTAAAAGTCCAGCTTTAAAAGCTTGTTTGTTGTTTCTGCTTCCTCGCTGCTCATTACCGCCATGTTTTGAAAATACAGGATTTGTGTCAACGTCACTGTTTAGGCTGTATGTATTTAGTGAGAGGTCAAAGGTGGTCTCAGCTATTCATGATGGGGGGTTAAACCGAACCCTGTTTAGAGCATTGCCCAGTTAGACCGAGATGACAGACGTACGGCTGCAGTTATAAGATGTTGGGGAGGGCCTTAGTGATTCAGTATGTATAATATGTGTATATTAATATGTTTATATTGCTCCTTTAAACACACTAATTGTAAAGTTTATAGTACTACTGCTTGTCTTTTTAGTTTCACACAATAGGGGTTAAATGCCCAGACCTGAAACAGACAGAATTGCCCCAGGATGCTGTACATAGACACAAAGACTTACACGTTGTGCTTTAATGGATTTCTGTCAGGAGGAAGTATTTGTTATGTAAGCAGCAGGGAGATTTAACTATTTTCCTTACAAACATAACGAAAATGTTTTAAAACTGACTTTTGAGGGCACTTGATGCGGTCTGTACCATTAGGTTGTCATCAATGGAGAAAAAGGCCAAATAATGTGTTAGTTTAGGTTAAGAGATAGGGTTAAAGTTAGGCCTATGTGATAGAAGTGTAATTTAATTTTTGAATGATAAAACATTAAAAACATTATTTTGAAAGCTCTAGGAATGATTAAAACAGTTGTTAGACTTTGTATAGGCAATGCTGTTTGGTTATACTAACATTATTTTTAAAATACTTTTTATGTTTAAAATATTCTGATACTAACTTAAGAATAACATCTTTGATATTTATAATATTTAATGTTAAAAAAGTTGCACTAAGAATGTTGTTTGATATTTTTAAGATAACTTTAGGAAAACATTAGCCAACGTTCTACAGGACGTTCCCTGTTAGCCGCGAATCACAGTACCACACACAGACACAGGACGCAGTACTGACAATACATCCCCTCTGCCATTATAAGAGGGTGTATGTTAGCTTGTTAGCATCAGCTCATGAGTGTGCATACATGTGTTTAGAGTGCGAGCGTGTTGAATAGCACGCTGGACTCTGGTGGGCACTGCATTCAGTGCTGAAATGAGTGATGGTCAGGTGTCATACTGAGAGACTGAGCGAAAACATGCCACAGAGGGGGCAGTTGTTGAGAGAGAGATGTAAAGACGAAAGGAATGATTGTTCACTCAAATCTCTGACATTCTGTTCCGCACGGTTGGGCTCATGCACTGAAGTTGTGTAGCAGGAGCTTGTTACCATAGATACTGGGGTGGTAACAGTGGTAATTGCCGGTTACTTTGGTGGTCTTTAATGGCTCTTTGCCCCTCTTTCTTTAGTAGGGGGCCAGAGGGCCACATGTATTAACTAGTAGGGCCTTGAATGAACAAAGAGCAGCCATTGGTTCAGTGAGATTAAACTTGAGCTGGTAATTTGATTGTAGAATGAGTTATTTATATAGAGTAAGTTTATTTATTAACTTACTGACAGTAATGACATCGAAACAGATACACACCTTAAATACCTGCGTTTCTGAAAAAGGTGAGTGATGCTCGCTCATGCAAATCTCACTACCATAATGCTGGTCGCCAATGCTGTACAGTTGCTAGGGTGTTTCTTTGTAGTTGATTGGACAATACTTTGTAATGATAAATATTCATTACATTATGCTGTATTATATATTCAGCATCACTGTAAAATCTGAAGACTCTGTAATACTTTAAACTTGAAATGCTAGAGGAATCTGACTCTAAGTTTATCTTAAGTTTATCTGACTTTAAGTTTATCATTGCTGCTTATATTAAACACTTGTGAAACTACCAGTTATTTTCTGTCAAAATAGATATATGGCCTTGAACTTCTGTCTCTTGTTCCATAAGATGCTCGAAGATTTTATTTCAAGTTAAAACAATAGCTGTCTGTAGTCCTAATCTGAACTATATCTGCACTGAGGCTCCTTTGACCTTTCTTCAAACTCGCCAAGCGTTAAGCAAGAGTTCACCAGCTCGTACACACGTCTCTCAACCCGTCAACTCTGCAGAGAGACTGAGGAATTATTTACACAGGGAAAAGGCCCATATGAGACGTGAGGTTGAGGTTTAAAGGACAAGAAGGAAGGAAACGGGAGTTGAATAACAGGCCTGAAAACCAAGAAAACAGATTAGAGATACCAGTCGAGAGTCACAGTATGGCATGTGTCAAATGTGACTGAAATCTAAAGACTCGATGGGTTTGACAGAACATCGTATAGCTTATGATAAGTGCGGACACTGGTTTCATGCGCTCACTTATTCGTAATGTTGTGAAGATGGCATAATAATGAGATGTGTGTAGAGTAACTTGCAATTTTCTTTTTAAAGAATGGAAATGTACTTTGCAAAAGCCTTTGGATAGTTTGTGACGCTTAGCCATTTGGCGCGGTGCTTTTGTTTGCGCTTCTTGTAGTACCTCAGAAACCTGTCAGATAAAAAAATTTGAGTAATTCAGCTTTAAAGAAAAGTGGGTGCAAACTAAAGCCACCCACATTTTTAAGCTTTTGTATGGTGTTTAAAGGCAGAAACGCATTCATTCAGCAAATTATGTGGTAAATTGAAAAAGATTCATGGCGCAGTGGTGAGGGAGAGAGTGACAGGGAGTGGGAGAGCTTTAAAGAGGTGATGAGAGAAAACACAGAGAATCATGGGAGTGAGATCAGAGGGGATTTTTCCTCCGTCTCTGAGAGCACAAGCTCACCAGACACTTGGGTGAAACAGACACGCACCGCCTGAAGGGCCGTTGATTAAAGCTGTCTCACTGTCTCTCTGTCTGTCTCTCACTTTCTACCCTCAGGTCTAATTAAAACACATCTGAGGTTCATCCAGTTTTGGAGGGGCGGGGAGAAGATTAGAAGATTACAACTGACACTTAAGATGACTGAAGAATGCGTTGTGATTATTATCACTTTCTGTTTCTCTTAAATTCATAGTTTCTGTTTCTCCCAAATTCATAGTTTTGGGACCAGGATGTGTAAATGCTTACAGAGGGATATGGCAGGGTTACAAGTTATCAGCTGCTGTTATGCTAGGATCGTGAGATTAAAAGACATACCTGTAAATAAACAAGAAGTCGTACTGTTTCTAGAGAAAAGCGTATTTGTGACTATTTCTGTTGTTTTAACATCAAAACCATTACACATGAACTGTTTTTGAAATGTTTTGGGTTGAAAATAATTGACCCTTTAGCAGCTGACAATGACTTTCTGAATGGTACTGGATTTATTAAACTATACAAACAGACTTTATGGTACTTCCTGTAAAGGCAGTTAAATCGCAATAAGGGATATATACACTCATCAGTGCTCATAAAACAAACCACACAATACCTCAATAGACAGCACGACTGATAAGTGTGTGGCATGACATTATTTCAGGATTAACTGCATTACGCTGTAAGCTATAACATAATGTCAATGTAACGCTAAAAAAACAATGATAAAGATCACCTTCAAATGTCTAATGAGCCTTAAAGGAACGTTCCGGGTTCAATACAAATGATGCTCTGTGACATTACCATACCAGCAATCTGAATTAATCCATTTACATTTGGCAGAGGCTTTTATCCAAAGCGGTTTACAGTGTATTTAAGGTATACTGTTAAACAGTATGTGTGTTTACTGAGAATCAACAACACAACCTGATAAGGCTGTTCTCAACCAATTAAACTGCAGCAACAGTTTGTAGCTCAGTTGAAAATAAGTTTGTGGCGACACTTGAAATTGGTTTGTATTTTAATGTTTGTTCCTTTGCAATAACTTTTTGCAATGACATGAGAGTAAATAAATGAGGAACAATTTTTGGATGAATAATCCTTGTAACTTGTAACATTTTCCAACACTATCACTCCATCTTGCTTTTTTTATTTAGTAGTGCTATAATTTGTTCAGATTGATTCAACAACATTGAATGTTTTCTTTCATCCTCTTTTTTTGCTTTGCCTTCTTCATCCGTTTTTCCTCCGTTCTCTCTCTCCTATGACTGTGACCTTTGAATTCTTGAGCTTGGTGTGTTTTTGTTGCTCGGGTGAAAGCGCGGTCACTCTCATTAGGAGCACGGCCACGTTCGGGTCTTAGGAACACAGGATTACACTCGCTTCATTCTATGGGCTTATATCTGCACAAAAGAGAAGAGCGAGAAAGAAAGAGAGAGACTGTGAACGAGCGAGAGTCTCCAACTGCTAAACTCCAGTCTAGCTTTGCCATGTCGCGCTCAAAGCCTAAATCAAAGCTAGAGATTATGTGGCCGCTGACCCGATAGGGTACAATAGAAAAAAGACAAGGTCAACTTTATTATCAGTGTGTGAGGCCTTGTTGAGAATCGGGTCAATAGAGCGCAGATTTTTACCGTAAATATATTTTTTTCTTCCAAAATCTGACAACAAGACTTAAATATTAAAATATATGTGGAATATTGTGAATGCTTATGATATTTCGTGTTTGTTTACATTGTAAATGTCGTACAGCTACTAAAAATACAAAATGATTTTCTGATTGAGAGGAAAATTGTGAACCTATTTAAACAGTTATGATATTAAAAATACCCTGAATTATATCTTAGATGCTTTTATAATCATGCTAAGCTTTTGAAGATCTTGCTGTAGTTGTCTAGTTGTCTTTAGTTGTCTTTATTATTATTATTATTATTAATAATAGAAAAAATATTTCATAGCACATGGATATGCTCATGTGCTGAGTGATTTAACAGTTTTTTTTTTTGCAGCTGCCTTTGACAGAACATGGAAAGTCCCAAAACTGCCTTCCAGCCGTGAACCAAACACCACCTTATTAAAAAAACAGAACGGGAACGTTTTAACCTTATTTGCCCTTTGTTAGCATGCATGGCTGTGCGTTTCTGATCAAAAATTAAACGTTTCCTGTAGTGCAATAATACATCTGTAAATTAATGTAAATGTGATGTAAACCTTTAAATGTATAAATGTGCCCGTCACTCAACACAAATGTATGGTGTACACCCCTAAACAAAAGAAGACAAAAGAATAAAACGTTGATAAGAAAAGTTAAACTGTCTGAACTGTAAATGCCATTTGTAGATGCTTAGCATGTTTACTGTACTTAAGCTGTCTTAGTCTAATCCATAAAGTCATTCTTTCTCAGGGAGTGTATTTGGACTGATGGAGATGTTTCTATGATGTCGTCTTTGATTTCAAGAGGTATTTGTAATGTAGACTTGTATCATTGTCATCGCTGACTCCAGCAACAATGCCGCGACATGTTTTAAACGCACTAACCACAGATTCTGCCATGATCTTCACATGCCATGATGACAGATCACATCTCTAAGATGTGTTACGGTGTGTGTAAATGTGTTTTGAAACTAAAGTGGGTAGGTACGTTTCTGAATCATTTCCTTACGAACAGAAGACCTGCCCCACCCGAATTCTGAGATATGAAAGGAATTTCCTCTATACCTGGCAGGTCATTTTAAAGTGTTGTCATCCCTTTTTATGTTTACATAATGCACGCCATTATATAATGCACTTATCCCTCTATACTAAATATAAACCTTTATTCATTTTTCAGAAACAATCTTGCCTGGTTCCTGGTTTTAAATCATGACTCATCAAGCATGTATTTGCTTACCTAAAGTTCAGCAAAGTTCATCAAAATGATACTTCATTGGAACTTTAAGGTACTTACCAGTTGTCCTTCATTCTCATTATATGTAAAACAACAACCAAACATTCTTCTTCTGATTGCTTTTTTTGATGCATAAATTTGATGTCACACATGCAAAGAAATGAGAGATCTTTAGTCTTAAATGGCACGTTTTAGCCACTTTAATCAATATGTGTGTCTATAGGTTGTGTGTGTGTGTGTGTGTGTGTGTGTGTGTATGTGATAGATTTGACTGTGATCACAGCAGACACGCAGGTCCAGTGTCTCAGCATGGCTAATTGCCTCCATTACAGTGTGGTGATGTGACGGCTGCCACACAAGGTCAATTGTCCCACTGCACTCCTCTGATCTGCCACAATAGATTAAAGAGACAGTAATGAAGGGAAGGGGACAGGTCATTCAATGAAAGGTCAGCATGTACCCGACGCAACCGTTTCTCACTCCCCATCCAAAATCACTCCTACTGTAATCATGCTGTCTGGTCTGCTGACGTCAGTTGTCAGGCAAGGTGCTGGATAATACTGGCTTTGTTGCTGCTTAATGGGCAACTTATGCTAAATGACAAAAAGGCCCAATAATGACAAACAGATAATGGGAAACGTTCTCAGAACATTGGCTTATGTTTTCTGAAAGTTCTCTCAGAGGTTCTCTCTGAGGTTATCAAAAATTCAAAAAAGTCTTGCAGTAACTTAAGTAGAACTTTTTAACAGTATATGTTATGTCAAAAATGCTATTGAGTTGTTTAAGTTTCTGAAATTACATTTAAACTGTTAATGTTACATAATTACATTTAAACATTAAAAACTGGATGTTTTGAATGCTCATAGATTTTTAAAAACATTTTTAACGTTTTTGTTAATGAAAATGCTGAGAAAATGTCTTTAGAACCATTAGAACATGGGTTTGATTTGTGTGGAATGCACTTATGTAGATTCAACCTCAAATCGCTTTGTTTAAAAGCCTCCACCAAATGCAGCTAAGAAACAGGTGTTTATTTAACTTTTGATGTTAGGATATTTAAAAAAATGTTTGTCACATGTTTGGCTTGGAAACTCTATGGAATGTTGGCCAGTTTAGTTTCATTGTAAGTGAAATTACATTAAAGCTACATTTGCCTCTCTCTCATCATCTGTTGGAAACATAACATTTCTTACTTTTCTTTCTTTAGGTGTGATGAAGTCTTATAAAGGCCAAACTGAGCTTTTCTGGGAAATCGGACCGGACTCACACTTACCTTTGTGAATCGGGGTAAGGAGACCGTTTTAAACGCTGATCTGTGATGTGCTTGCTCAATAATTTTTTTTGTTTATTTGTAACCACAAAAAAAATCAACATTTTGCCACAAATGCTGTCAAATAGTTCTACTTTATTTTAACAGTAGACAGCTGCAAGTTGTCAACAACTAGCTAGCTGCCAGAGTTAGAGTTAACTGCAGTAAGTGACCATGAGAGACAGGGAGAGAGCACACAGACACCTGATTGACTGATAGCAGCACTAATTCTCTGTTAGCAGATAATCTTCACCAGCCTGACTGACAGTGTTATATGACAGTCTCTGTCCAGGTGTCTAGATCGCTGTCAGCACTAAAACATAGCTCAACACAGCAGCGCTAACAAAACAACCGAACCGGTGCAGCGCTCATCGCAGTAATTATATCATGCCTGAGGTAGACGGAGACACAGAGCCATGCAAATTCAGATTAAACCTGCAGCTGTGGGGGTTAGTGCGTGTCTGCGTGCGTGTTAGGGACAGGACCTTTTGATCAATCGGGCGCTCAGAGGGCGCGCTAATCGCTCCTGACAGGCCCTTTCCGACAGATTCAGTGACAAACTTCTCGATTTTGCGCTGGTTTTTGAACTCTTCCCTGCCCTGCCGGGACTTGTCAAGCAATCTGATGCCAGTGACCCAATTGTCCACTGGGTCCTGTCGGCTAACCCCAATGAGGTCTATACCCCAGCCATTGTCTGCAAATGAACTCTAGAGCAGATTGCATTTTGTGGTAATTAAGACTGTTCTTTTTCCCCACTTTGGCTGCCCTCCACCTCTGTTCTGCTGAATGAAGCAGGCACTTGGTTGGTGGGTTCGCATTAGCGTACGGGTTACCGCATAGGGCCACTTGCGCACTAGCGCAGGCGCTGGGTTTTCCCACCGTACCCTGTCGCTCATTAGGTCATCGTGATGATGGAAGCACATTTTGTTTAATTGAATTCTCATTAGTGTTGCTACAAAAGACCAGCCAGTGACCTCGTTGTGCCCCGGGGGCACCAAGCTTGTTATCTGCATATGCTTTTCTTATAGAGGCTTATATTATTGTTGTGAATGAACCGCGGTACGAGGAATTAACGCATCTTGGTGTAAAAGGAGATGAAGAGTTGTTTTTATGTTTTGCTTTAAAATTCACTTTGAGTTAAGTTTCAACTTTACATATTTTTATTACATACCGTGAGGTTAAATTAAGCCTAAATGACATTTACTAGGAAATCAGACATGACAGCATGAATTATAAATCTTTATTATAAACTTACAGTTGAGAATCGGGGTAAAGAGATCATTTTGAACACTGATCTGTCACATTCTTGCTGAATAATTGATTTTTGTTCATTTTTAACCCAAAACAGTTACAGATTGCAGCTTTATCTTTGCCAAAGAACATAGCAGGACATTCTCAGAGTCACTTCTGATCACCAATGTTTATAAGACAGGAACCACCAAAACCCACATGTGCACTAAATATACTTTTGCATGCGCCTTTTACGGCTCCAGAATTATGCTTGATGGTAGAGTTCGCTTCCAAATAAGTCCTGAGACACATTATTTTTGAAAAGCACACCTCCCATGTGGCTCCACCCTAGTGATCCTTCAGACACCCATTCAGAGTTTCCTTCTAGACAAATATGGAAGTAAGTACTTTAAAATAAAGCGTTTATACTTTTAATTTATCTTTTTTTTATCCTCACACTTGCTAACTCACTCCAGGTGGACTGGCACTAGCATCCCAAGGAGGTGATTTGGAATTGCAATGGGGCAAAGGGTGTCAAATGCTTAAAACGCAGGGAGAGGAACCCGATAGTGGCTGGGTGTTGGAGGTCTGAGCCGGGGCAGAAGGGTCTGGGGCTCCGGGTATTGAGGGCAGGATTATTGGGGACAGGCTGAGGAGAGATGAGGGCAGAGAGCAGTCTGACCCAGCGGGAGAGGGAGAGAAAGCTGGAGAAAGAAAGAAAGAGTCGCTGAGATGGGGGTTAAAAATTCAAAGAGTTGCTAAGGAAAGGAATGAGAGTGAAGGAATTCTTTCAACCACAAGGTCAAGAGAGGTGTAGAAAAATAAGAGATAATCTTTGGACTGAACTACTGAAAACCAGAAGATTACTGAAGATATAGTAATGATATGGTTCATTAGAGACCCATAAATGCTATTGTTTCAGCCTGAAGCTCTGATGTAAACAAACCAAAGTTACTCAACAGTGATGAATTTTCATTATTTCAACAGTGAAAGGAAAGGTCATATACTTTAAACATTTGTGGCTAAAAAGCAAATAATACAATAATAGTTTAAGGAATAGATAAATCGTAAAATACACACGTTTAAAAACAGATTTAGCACACGTTTGCCATGTTTTTTCTGCTTATTAATTTATTTATTGTTAAATCATATTTAACTTCAATCTGTCTTGTTGGGGTTATTGTTTGCCTGTATGATTAGTTGTGTATTAAAACACAATGTCTATGTTGTTATATTTGAACATGCCTCACAAACAGGTTTGCCCCCTGACAGACGAACCTATTTCTCTTTCATTCCTCCCTCTTTTTGGTTCATCCTCTTCCTCTTTCCTCTGTCACAGGACGTCTCACACTGAAGTGCTGAAAGGCTCGGAAACGTCCTGCGACAGACAGCAACCAAACAACTGCTGCTGGACCACACAGGCCTGAATCTTTGCATTTACCTTCTTTCCCTGCAAATTCTCTCATCAACAAACCAGAGGCAAAACATGCAAAAACTTGTTGGTTTGTTATGTTAACGTTTATCACTTTTCATGGCTTAAAGCTGTTTATATCCAAATCAAGCAGTGCTTTAAAAGGTTAGACTGATCTTAACACAGCCGGTCTAACAAACTAATAAAGCTCTTATCAATACACAAATGTCACTGTTAATCTAGCAAATCTAAACAAATATATAATCCATATATAATCTGTATGGGTTTGTTCTTTCATTAAAAGACTTTTCTTTAATATTTGCTTTTGCCAGATTTATCTGAATGTGAACTCGTGTGGAACTGTGTTGTTTTTACAGCAGTGAGTGACCGTCTGTGATATAAGGACTATTGGAAAAAACAGGCCATGACTCCGTCTAGTGGCCAGTGAAG